>PVIC010001892.1:0-17920 GCA_004025085.1 Thryonomys swinderianus
AATGGGTTTCAAGGAGACCACTGTATGTTATTTCCTTAAAAGTTTTATTTCTCTACTGACTAAGTGAAAAGGCACACTCCATCCTCGTACGAAGGGGGCGCAGTGTGGCCCTTCCGTTGTGGGAGTGGCCTTCATAATGAGAAATAGGTGAAGAGAATGCTGTCGTTTGTCCTGAGGGGTTGTTAAGGCTCGGGAAAGGCTCTCCTTGACTTAAACGTGTGGTGAAAACCAGACTTAACGTGAGCTGTGTCACTGTCTTGTGAGGGCCCATTTGTTTACACACTACCAGCTCGCTTCTTCTACTGTATTTACCTCTCTCTGTGTCCCAGTTTTATATGTGTCTTACCTTCTCCACTGGACTATCAATTTTTGAGTCAAACTGATTACCAACAGTAGTTACCACCTACTGATTACTGCAAGGATCTGGTTTATGTGGTGTTGAATGACTGTGAGAACGACTCAGTCAACTCGTAGACTCTACAAGGCCATACTTGTAGAAAGCCTATAATTTTTGTAACTTAGCATTTAAATATCTATATCCAGCTCCTGAAGTTCATTCACTAAGATTTTTCTTCTTTATCCTTAAAATAATTATAGAATTAGAAATAGTTTAACAATTAGTTAAGTGTATAATACAGCCAGAACCGGTAACAAAGCCAGGCATGTTACAGGAAACTGTGGCCTCAGGCAGATACATAATTTCCCTGTGCCTCAGTTTCTTTACCTGTAAGAAGGGATAATAAAAGAACAGAATTATGGTAACCAGAGTTTGGGTGCATACTTTTCTATTAAGTATTAGTTATTGTGAGTGATGATAATATTGGTGGGAGGGTCACTTCTCAGTATCTGCTAATAATAGTTTTTAAGGTCTTCACGACCCAAGGATTTTCACATGAGCTATTCTAATAATGAACATTCAATACATGATATAGATAGATGGAAAATTTACTCGGGGAAAAGCAGCAGGTGGTAAACCAGGTGTACACCTGTTGTTCATAAAGTGTAACCAGTTGTCTACCTGCGTAATCTAGAAGTGACTGCGTGAAGTGTCTTCTTACCAGAGCTGCTATCAAGTGGGACATTCTCGGGTCACTGCTTTTGCATCCTGGGTTTCCAGTTTCATAATTGTGACAGAATCAGACCTTAATGACACTGTGACAAGCAAAAATGGATTTTTTAAGAGTGTAGTAAACTCACTGTGCAATGAAAGCAGAAATTAAAGTACAACTAAAGATTTAAAAAATATACTGAGTAATTGAACTATGAATAATCAGTATTATGTCACAACATATTGTTTCCACCACAGTTCCGTTATTAATGTTCATGTCCTAGCTCTTTGTCAAATTAAGTTTACATGAAAATTTCTGCATTCTTTGGAGAATATTTCTATGTAACTAGTCAGATGCTTCATGATCTGTACAAACTCTCTTGATATTTACCTCCCACTCTGAATGGGCATTATGTTAGGTACTCCAAATACAGGATTACTGGGTCCGCAAAAAGGCGTTTCATTCTAAGTAATGGCAAGTGATCCTTTAAATGACTGTTGAGTGCCATCGACTATTAATAACCTCTCCCGAGGCAGCAGCTCTCAAATTTCACCATTCATCGGAATCCAGGGTAGGCTCCCTGCAGCGAGCGGGCTCATGGCCAAGCGCCGCCGCCAGGGTTCTGACTCCGTAGGTCTGAGTTAAGGCCTAAGAATTTGCATTTTTAATGCGATGCCGCCGCTGCCACTGCTGGTGGTGCGCTGAGGACCAAACTTTTGAGGGCCTCTGCTGTGGTGGAAGCCTGATCCTCTTTTGCCTTCAGATACATCCACTCTCCAATCCTGAATTCCTGACCTTGAGAGTCTTTCACGTGTGACACTTTTATTGCTAAACAAGTATCATCTTGGTTCAACTGTAGATAATAAAAACTACGTTAGCTTCTGCGAATCTAGCTCTCTATGGAATCTTGTAAACTGCCTAGAATCAAAAACCCATTAAGCCATCTGGCTCCCCCGGAATCACACATTGGATGATTTGAGAGTCAGAAAGTTCTGCTCAAACCACAACTTGTCATAGAGAACCCCCCTCCTACGCCGCTAAAAAAAAAAAAAATGTATTTTTCGTGTTGCACTGTGTTAGTTTGAAATTCTAGTTTCTCCTAAGTATATATCTTGGAAGAAACAACTCCATTTATGGTCCTAGTTGCAAGAAAGTCGGAGAAGTATGTTTCTCAGGTCATTAGACGAGGTGCGAGTGGGCGCGACGCGGTCCGGCGGTGGGTATCCGACGCAGAGCGCGCGGGAGGGCCCGGCAGGCGTGGGCGCGAGCGCCGGTCCCCGCAGGGCAGGGGCCGCTCCCCATCCGCGCTCTGCCGCCGCAGCGGGTCCTGCCTGCCGCGCTCACGCGCACGGTGCAAGCGCCTCCTTTTCAGCCGGCGCTTTCAGAATCGCCCTGCTCCCACCGGCGAGGAAGGGCCGGGTCTGCGGAACCGAGGACTCGAGAGAGAGCAGAGCCGCCACTCGAGGCCGCGCTCGCCCGCTTGCGTTCAGTGCCACTGCGAGCCGGGAGGGGGCGTCCCGGTGCAGGGGTCGCTGCAAGGCTCTCGTGCCGCAGGTTCAAAGCGAGGAGGCCGCAGGAGGCGCCGGAGCCGGTGGCCACAGACGGGAGATGAGGAAGCGTAGACGGGGCGCGCGCTCCGCGCCTCGCAGCTCGAGGAGGCAGGCAGGGGGCTGACTGCCCTGTGCGGGCGACGCGGTCTGCGGGGCGCCCGGGGCCGTGCCCTTCCACCCCGTGCTTTTCCTTTCCTTCGGCTTTCTTGTCAGACCAGCGAGGGGTCAGTGCGGAAATACAAATGTGGTAGCTGATCGAAGACTGTATCAGCTGATGCTCAGTGTAATATTCAGTTCTTGTCAGTCAGATGGCACGTATTTAGGACAATGGGTTTTGATTTACTATCTCTGAGAAATTGAAGTATTATTATAAATCTGAATAGGGATGCCTTTAGCCCAAGACAATCCTGCACCCAGAGATACTTCCAATTCTGTTCTTGGTCAGTGAGGACTGATGAAACAGTGACAGGCGTTAAAAAATGGGTCAAGAAAAATAACTCGTGAAGATTTTCCTTTAAAAACTTTCTGAAGACAAACTGCTAGTTTGAGTAGCAGATATGATAAAAGGACTCCGATAAAAAATATATATATATCTTTTTAATGCGGCTACTGAACCAGCAGAAAGACAGGAATCTTCAATACCAGAAGCAGGACATCAAGCCTTAATAAGAGTATGTGGACAGATTTCAGTGTGTTCAGTGCAGTTGTAAACATTACTGAGTGAAGGTGTGTTTTAATGTACTATAAATCATGGGCCACAAACAACACATTTTCCTGGATTTGGCAGTTTTTCTTCTCAGATTCCAGCTTTTTAAGAAATGTCATCGTGGGAGATGAAATTTGGGTCTATAGTTATGATCCTGATCGAAGTTCAGAATTCTCAATGGAAATCATTGAGGCTCTCCTGGTGTGAAAAAAAGCACATGTCAATCAAGATCTAACCTCAACGTGACGTTGCTTGTGTTTTTGACCTTGATGGAATTGTTCAAGGGGAGTTTTTACTCTGAAACACAACATGGGAATTCTGAATATTGGCTTGTTCAGCATTTAAGAAACAAGTGCACAGATCATCCCAGCACTCAGGAGGCAGAGGCAGGAAGATTGCTGAGTTCAAGGCTTGCCTGGGCTACATACTGAGCTCAGGGCCAGCCTGAACTACAAAGCGAGACCCTGTCCCCAAAAAAGAAATAGCAAACAATACCCAAGAACAAAAAAAAAGAAACAGGTGCACAGGAAATGACCGGAGAAGTGGGCAAACACTATTATCCTCCATCGTGACAGTGCTCTGTCACATGTAACTTCTGGTACAACGATTTCTGCCAATAAAAACTTCACGAGGTGCCCATATCCGTCTTTCTCACTGGGTTGGATTCTTTCCCCCAAGTCAAATTACCATGGAGGGTGAACATTTCCGATTGGTTCAGGACATCCAGGCGGCCACAACAGTGCAAGAAAAGACACAAGTGCCAGAGGACTACCAGAACTGCCCCAGAAAAGGCAGCAACAGTGGGATAAATGCTCAAAGAGAGGGAGAGTCAACAGAGTTTTTCAACTTAAGTATTCATCATTTAAATTTCATTTGTTGACTTGGATTTGTCTGTGTGTGTGTGTGTGTGTGTGTGTGTGTGTGTGTGTGTGTGTACTACTAGTCTGTTTTGGTAGGATGAGTTTAATCCAATGTGTTTTGTCTATGTCTTGCATTCTAAATTTTGTTACTTTGTCACAAGCTGAAACTGTAGCTCTAAAAGTGCCTAATCATATTTGAATTAAGCAGTACAATATCTAAATGCTGTTACCTGAAACTTCATAGATGTCGTACTATCATATGAAGACACAGGCAGTGTTTAGTAGCATTATATTTCCAGGGGTTTTGAATTGTGTATTTCCACATGTACATATTTATATTTACATCCCACATTATTATTATTCAGAATCTTTAAACTACTTCATTTCTGTCAGCCATAGTACAGTAAATTATTCTGTTACCTGAAGAAAATCAATTTTTTTTTTTTTTTGAGACAGGGTCTCACTTCGTAGTTCAGGCTGGCCCTGAGCTCACTATGTAGCCCAGGCAAACCTCGAACTCAGCAATCCTCCTGCCTCTGCCTCCCGAGTGCTGGGATGACAGGCGTGAGCCACCACGCCCGGCACTGTGGTATGCCGTATTGATTGCTGGTGGGTGTGAGTCTCCACACCCAGCATTGTATGTGGTTTCCGGGGATCGAACTCAGGACCTTGCGCTTGCGAGGCAGGCACCAGAACCACTGAGCTAACCCTCCAGCCCAAGGAAATCACATTTTAAAATGTCATTTTAAGTATTCTAACAAAGCCATCATTAAAAGAAACTACGCAAATCTAGAATTATATGTACATGTCCTACCTTAGAAATACTACATACTTTGTTCTCTGCTACTTGTAAAGTGTAGGATAATTTTTCGTGTGAAATGCTAAGGGAGAATAGATCATAATACACTTGACTTCAAAATCACCTTTATCCCTAGTCTCTCCAGAGCAGACAGAAAGTTGAGTTTCCATGTGACGGTCAGAGAAGCAGATTATAAGAACGTTAAAAGATGTCTGACTTTCTCATGCCTCAGTGGTGATGAGTTCCCCAGTTCTGGACCTCAGTAACACCAACCCCAAGGCTCTTAGGAACACGTTCACAGTTCCGCTGGGCCAGCTCAGGAATTTTGAGTCACGGTGTGAAGTGATCAAACGAGCAGAAGAGGATTGTTTTCTCACAGCAAAGCAAGGCTGGGAATCCATGGAGAATGGAGAGAGCCGGCCTGGTGGGCTATCCGTCCTACAGCTTGTAGAATATCCTTTGTGGAAGGAGAGAGAAAACTTCCTGCCGAAAGAATGATGATTCCCTAAGGGGAAAAATAAACATCTGTTCTCTTGGCTGGCAAATCTGTTTAGGGAAAGCAGCTGTTACCTGCTTTGAGTTAAAAGGTGAGCTTTTTCCACACTTTCCAAAGTCACATAGCTGCTTGGTCTTGGATATTGGAGGCCAGTGTAAACCACGAAGGCCTTTGCTAAACATTTTTTCTCTCTTTGCCTACTTCAGCCCATAGAACTGACTTTAGAAAATGCCAATTTCCTTGGGAACTTCAGTCTTAGGGAAGAATTCTGAAGAGTATGGACTTTCACTGGAAGTTTAAACAGGACTGATGTATTTAAGTGAGATCTGAAGACCAGGATGAGCAGGGACTTGTACAAGTATCCTCAGATCAATAGGGACATAGAAGATATTGTTCTTTTGACTTTTTCGACTCACAAAAGGTTAAGATAAGCTGAGGCGTGACATCATAGATACTTAGCAAATCTGAGTTTGGGAACCTGGTTCCAATTTCTTAACATTTCTTTTCTCTGCCCCAAAGAAAAGCCTTTTTTTCATCAGATTAATCTCAGTCTGATCCAGTTAAAATACTTTCAAAAGTGCTGACAGGGTCTGTGGCCCAGGGACGGAGGGATGGGTTCCTGCAGATGTGTCCGCAGAGCCCAGCAGGATTCTGGGAGGGAACCTTAGTGGGCTCTGGTAGTTCTGTGCCAGCTGGCGCTCCCTGGCCTCAGCCAGCGGCTGCTTCGTGGGAAACAGAGCTCAGTATGCCCTGTTATTTCAAGAGAATCTGGAGACTTGTTTTTGAATTTTTCCAGTTTTTAAACAGTAAAGAAGATTCGGGAATTTAGCAGAAATCAGTACCAAACAAATTGAGATGCTCTGGCCAGGCCCGCCAGCTTTCCTAACACAAATTAATGTACTTCGTCTTCCTAAGATTCGGGACTCTAAAAATATAATATATTGACTCAAATGAAGCAGAGAAGATGAAATCTTATTCCCCCTCATCTACATTCCCACCAATCTACATTCTCACCATCTCAATCTACATTCAGGTACCAATCTACATTCCCACCAGCAATGGAGAAGAGTTCCTTATTCTCCACAACTTCACCAGCATTTGTTGCTGGCTAATTTCGAGATAGCAGCCATTCTTTGTGGAGTAGGGTGAAATCTCAGTGTTGTTTTCATCTGCGTCTCTCGAGTGGCCAGGGACACTGAACATTTCTTCATATACTTTTTACTGCTTTTACATGTTCCTCTGAAAAGTGCCTCTTCATTTTGGATACCCATTTTTGAATTGGGTCTTTAAATTTGGGGGGACTGATTATTTTTAAACTCTTTATATATTCTAGATAGTAGCCCTTTGAGGAAGTACTGGTAAAGATTTTTTCTCATATTGTTGGTTGCCTTTTTGATCTGCTGGTGGTTTCTTTTGCTGTGCAGAAGCTTTTTAATAAGATGAGATCCCATTTGTTGATGTCTTCTGCTAGTTCTCATGCTATAGAGGTTTTGTTCTGGAGACCAAACCTTCAGTGCATGGGCCTTTAAAAGATATTTTACATCCCAAATATAATATTAAAAAGAAAAACTAGATACAGTGTGCTCTTTCCCTGTAGATAACACCTTTACTTCTCTTCCTCTTCTCACCTTACCTAAGGCTGCTGTGGTACCATCTGCCCAGACCCTTAAAATTACTGACTTCAGCTTCAGTGACTTTGAACTGTCAGACCTGGAAACAGCACTGTGCACAATTCGGATGTTCACGGACCTCAACCTTGTACAGAACTTCCAGATGAAATATGAGGTAGGAGGCAGTGATGTCCTTTGGAAAGGGTGCATGCTCATGTGATGTGTGTGGGGGTGGTGGGGAGGTGTAAGCAAGAATTGGTTTTGGACACTAGTATGGATTTTTACATTTCAGTGACCACTTTACTGTCATCTAGTGCAAAACAGATTTATTGGGCTGTTGACATGTATCAAGCCCCAGGTCAGAGAATAAAGACATATGTTGATAACAATAAGAGCAAGGTGTGCAGAGTCAGGTTCCCAGGATAGATTGGCCATGAACAGGGAACAGGTCACAGGACAGATCTGCTGGCCGAGCATGAGAGTGTTCGGGAGAGAAACTGGAGAGGAAGCAAAGAACTAAATTACGTCAAACTTTGTAAACTATGCGGAAGAATTGGATTTCATCCAGAGAATAACATGAATCACTGAGAAATTTTAAGCAGGGAAGTAGCACGATCCAGTTGCAGAAGTTGTGATAACAATGTGCAGAGAACCAGAACATAGGGAGCTGCTCTGGCAGGGGGAGGGGAGTGCAGTCACTTGATGTGAGCCCAGGCTCAGAGGGAATCAGTCACCTGGGATGAAGATGAAAACTCGTTTAACCCTGTTGGCTCCCTTATTCGCCTCTCAGAAAATGGTAAGACTTAAATCATTACCTTGTAATATCAGGTTAGAAATATGTAGGAATTCGATGCTATTTCATAATGGCTGTGTTTACAGGATCAAAAAGTAAGGGCGCCCTGGATGTACAGGTGCAGACATGAGCTGCGCAGGAGGCGCACCACAAGTTTACGACCAGTCGGTGAAGGACCTCGCTCCACAACAGGCTAGGGACGTGGCTGGGTGGCGGAGCACTTAAGGAACACGCGACCACCAGTTGGCTTGGACTACTAGTACTGCCAACAAAACAAAACAAGAATAAGAGAGGCCAGGCCTGATAGCACACTCTGGGAGCCTGAGACAGGAAGACTGCATGTTCAGATCCAACTTGGGCAACTTACTTAGTAAAACTTAGTCTCAAAATGAAAAACATAAAGAGCGAGAGATACAGCTCTAAGGGAAGGACCTAGATTCAGTACCACTACCAACAACAACAGCAACAAAAAAGCACAGAAAGAACTGTTTAGAACAATAATTTAACAATTTTCCCCTTTAAATTTTTTTTCTCTGATCAGTTGACTATCTGTTCTCCATGTACATATTTCCTATGTAAGTATCTTTAAGCCTTCCACTGTTCAGCCTCTGTTAATTCATACAAGAAAACTTCATTCAGTGATCTCTGTATGCTTAGCACTGTGTCACATTTCAACCATGAGTTGACCTTGTTCTGAAAGGTCTTTCATTCAGGAAAGAAAACTGAGGGTGAATAAACATAACAAAAATTTACATTGCTTCCTACAGTACTACTGGAGTCCCAAATCTAGATCTTTCTTTAAAAAGAACCAGTCTGTATTACTGTTTCTGGAATTAAAACCAAGAACAACTGTCCATAGACTAATGATACCTCCCCTCTTGTTACTTAATTATTTAACTATTTTAACAAGCTCTCAAGAAAGGTCATTCAACTGTTAATTGCTATCCACATTTTATAAGTAAGGAAACCAAGGCAGCATTATGCAGTAGAAAAGTGATGGATTTTGAGTCACAGATGTTCCAGTGATCGGCTTGTATTCCCTTGGTGATTAATCTCTTAGATTTTTCATTTCTTACTCTGTCAATTAGAATTAATGGCATTACTTCCTGATGTGAGTCCCGTGACAACCGTTCATCTATGTGATATCTGTAGGCAAATGTGTACTTCTGTCTGATATTGTGCTGAATACCCAGGTGTAGAGTACCTGTCAGTTACCCATTCACAGGCCACATTTTACTATGGCTGTCAGCACTGTTGTATTTTTCTATGATATGCTGTAGGGCTCTCTTGTGAAAGCCTCTTCTGTTAGTGGGACGAAGATCGCATTTAGAGCCTTGAGACTCTCACTTCTATCTTGTGGTGTCTCTGTTGCTCTTCCATCCTTTTGAGAATTCCCACAGTGAAAGCTTGAAATGGCTTACCCAGAAATAAGTCAATGTTTGACTTGGCTTTTAGATAGCGTTTGAGGGTTGATTAAGAAAGATAGTCATTCAGAGTTCCTTTAACAATCTTTATTCTCAATTTTTTCTTGGATTTCTATCGACAGGAAAATATTTCTTCTCGGTGTCTATTTCATCCCTTTCCTTTTTTGTTTGAATAAACACTATTATACTTCTGGGCTACATCAGCGTGGCCGTAACAGTTACTTGGCTCGGTCTTCTTGTCTTACTGCCTCTTCTGTTTTGTTTATTTCTGTTTTATTTATACTGTCAGTAAAATTTTAAGACGTTAAAATTAAAATGCTACCACTAGGGAGGATGTTAACATCATGAAGCTGCCTGGACAAAGAATATTTCACATTAAAAAGTAGAGCTTTAAATCTCCACTTGTCCTCGGAACCTTGAGCTACTCTGTAATTGTCACAGCTACACCTCTGCCAGTCTCTGAAGTGGATTCTTGACTCAGGTCCAACAAGTCTACATGTGCTGCTCATTTTCAACTTTGGTCTTTTATCCTTTGAATTATGTCCTCTGCATTTTACACCATGCTAAAACTCTTCTCTCTCTTAGACTCAAAAAATCTTTGCAAGAATGCTCTAGGATTGACTTTGTGCCTTTAGCACTACTGTTTGGCAGTTCATAAATTCATGCTCCTAATGGTATGTTGATGTCGGTAGTTATACACACACACTGCTGTTACAGTCACTATGGACTGGGTTTCCAGGCAGAGCTGAGCTCTGCTTACTTTCTTCACTGGTTCCCGTGACATCTTGAGTGTCCACTCTGGGAAACCTCCAGAATTGCCGAAGACTGCGTCTTCTTGAAGGCCCTCTCTAGTGCCATCTAATCCACGCTGTACATATATTCTCCATGGTCCTATACAAAACCCCAAGTTACCAACCATCTGGGTGTTGCCGGATAAATAGAAGCTGACCTGAATTTTCCTGTGTGCTGTTGAGAATATCCTGATGATAGTACCGTAAACTGTACTTGAATGTAATTACCAACTACTGTAGTATCAAGTTGACTCATTCTATTAAGCCATTTTAAGGTATGTGTAAACCACAGTTTAGCAGAAATGATGGTCACTTAAATTTTATGGTATATGTGCACATTTAATTACCTATAAATTTAGAAATAACAGGAAGATATGTCCACATGTTAAGTTTCTGGGGGATTTTTTTTATTGCTTTAATGAATCCTAAGTAATTTTCTACAACATTCCACTGTAGTTTCTAAACATATCAAAGAAAACTTAACACATTTTACTTAAAATTCTCCTAGAAGGTTTCATGTATCATTCTCATGACGGACTGTATGCAGAAGTGGTCAAACCTGGACGATACTTGGGATGAATACATGTCAGTCTTAGAAGAAATCTTCTGCTTGAAATACAACTATGTGAAAGGTTAGGGAGCACCCATGTTCTTTGTCACCAGAACTCCGTATGAACTAAGTTACGAGACAGGGCCAAAAAGAGACCTCAGAAGCAAAGGGAAGATGTGAAAACCC
This sequence comes from Thryonomys swinderianus, assembly GCA_004025085.1. NCBI lineage: Eukaryota > Metazoa > Chordata > Mammalia > Rodentia > Thryonomyidae > Thryonomys > Thryonomys swinderianus. Next base: position 10,815 of record PVIC010001892.1, read on the forward strand.
TGATTTCTGGCTGACTCCTCTTTACCAGTTTCTGGCGACAGTGAGCAAGCCTTGTGCTCAGCTCCCTTCCATAGCCGCAGGGTATTGCCTACTGGCAAATCAACACTGTTAGTTTCCCTACAGTTTCTACTCCCCTGTTCAGTGCCCTTTGTGTTTGGAACATACACAGTGATGTATGCAAGAAGCACAGATGTATTTTCATAAAATCCCAAAACTATATAAATCTTCCAGATTTGAAAAATGACAGAGTCTGATGCTAGCGTAAGCCAGACTGACCATGCTTTGGGCCCATGAGTCCCTGTGGATTTTACCTAATGTAGCACTTAGAAGTTGAATTAAGCCCAACTGTGAGACTCACTGAACAATCTGGTCTCTTTCTACACCCCTATTATCTTTTAAAGTATATTTTTTCCAGTTGGGCCCCTGAGCTTTATTTTTTATATGTTATCTTGGAATTAGAAGTAAATGTTTGAAACTTCAGCACAGTATAAAAGGACAAACATCTGATGCTGTTAGGACTGCAGCTCCGATTTGTCCTGGCTGTGCGCTGTGTCCCTCGTCCCTAGGCCACCCTCAGAGCCCTGCACTTGGACACACCTTCACAAGTGCACGGCTTGGGGGCGTGCAAGAACTTGTTCCCAAAAGGTGACTTTGTGGGCCGGAGGGTTAGCTCAGTGGTTCCGGCGCCTGCCTTGCAAGCGCAAGGACCTGAGTTCGATCCCCGGTTACCACATATAATGCTGGGCGTGGTGGCTCGCGCCTGTCATCCCAGCACTCGGGAGGCAGAGACAGGAGGATTGCTGAGTTCGCGGCGGCCTGCCTGGGCACCATAGTGAGCTCAGGGCCAGCCTGAACTACAAAGTGAGACCCTGTCTCCAAAAAGCAAAAAAAAAAAAAAAAGGTGACTTTGTACGTGTGTGACTTTCTAGATTCCTAACTGAGGAAACGGGAGCATAATACCTTGTACAAAGTTAGTCAGTGCCTTGCCCGTGCCAAAAATACCTTGCTCAGAGACGTTGTGTATTTTACGTCTAGCTGAGCGTGTTGAGCTCTGCACACAAACTGCTCAGCTTTGAATTTCGGCCCATCCCCAAATTCCTCAGCCAGAAAGGACCAAGTGCTGCCGCTGCCCGGGGAGTCACAGGATGGACTGAGAATGCTCTGCACTGCGCCCGGGGAACAGACCGTGCACCGGGAGAGCTGATGGTTGTTGCTACTCTCTGTGCTTTGTTTCCTGAAGGTTCTTTGCAGCTGGATTTTGAGTGTCAAGAAGAATTATCGGAAGAACGTTGCCTATCACAATTGGAGGCATGCCTTTAATACAGCCCAGTGCATGTTTGCTGCCCTGAAAGCTGGCAAAATCCAGGTACTCTTTAGAGCCATTCATATCTTTAGTTTGTTACCTACCACAAAGCATACAGATGTTCTTTCGTGTTTTTTTTAATCTACACTAATCGTCACTGAGAACTTACTGTCATTTGCACAGTAAATCATGATGTGTTAAATAAGACTAATATGACAAAATATTTAGTTGGTAACTTTCATATATAATATACATATTAGAAAATTTTTAATTAACTTCAAGTTATATTTTAATTGTCTTTGGGAAGATTAAAAATCTTACCTGAGGGAGTGACGCTTCAGTAGTAAGAGAAAGTATCTCATTGCTCCTGTTCATCTTCGCCCTGCTGGACGTCAGCATCTTCGGAAACCACCCAACTCCTCAGCCTGCTTTGTGAAAGGCTCAGAGTTTTCCATGGTATTTTCTCAGGATCACTCACACATCCACGATTTCACAGAAAGGTTTTGCTTTCATACACATTGATCACAGGCTGTTTAAAAGGAATATCAATACAGAACATGTTTAAGTAGTTCATTCCTTTCTTGGCCACATTTTATCTATATCTCTGTCCTTAGATTCTAACTTCAGTGGAAATTGACTAGTTATTCTAGGTATGTAATTCCATGCACCTATCATGTAACTTCTTCAATTCAGAATTTCCCTCTTTAAAAAAAAAAATAAATTTAGCCAGGCGTGGTGGGTCACACCTGTAATCCCAGCACTTGGGAGGCAGAGACAGGAGGATTGCTGAGTTCGAGGCTTGCCTAGGGTACCTAGTGAGCTCAGAGCCAGCCTGAACTGCAAAAGCAAGACCCTGTCTCAAAAAATAAATAAATTTTAAAATGTGATTCTCTGACACATATGGTAACTGATTAAATGTAATAGAATCCATTGGGCTGGGGTGCAGCTCACTGGTAGAGTGCTTATCTAGCATGTCAGAGGCCCTGGATTCAATCACTTACCATCACCAAGCACACAAATTAGTGTTAGAAAAGCCATAGGAAATGACATGGTAGTATTTTCCTGCCATAACAAACACCAATAAAAAATACGATAAACTCATTTGTTATACAAAGAGTTTATGAGGATTATCACTGAAAAATTATCCCTTGCTTTTTATGACAAATAATAAAGTGAGAATTTTTGTGTACACTTTAAAACCTATATATAGCACTGAGAATCCCAGCAGAATAGAAGTGACCTGAAGATTTAACTTGTGTTTTCTCACTAATGAATGGGAACAAGTATAAATAACAAAAGTGGTAGATATTGAAAAATAACCTGTTTGCGATCTGGGAGTACATAAGGCAACTCTTGAAATCCAAACCTTTATCTCTAATCATCTTTTACTGTTTTATGTAATAGCATATTATCTACATTCCTTGAGGGCACAACAACTCCCAGCAGATAGTGAAGCACAATCTGTAGGAAACCAAAAGAAAAAAAGCAATGAGTTAAAGTCTATCATGATTCTTCCACATACATGTAATTAAAATTAGTGACACCTGAGCTGGTGATGTAGCTCAGCGCTAGAACACTTGCCCAGCACACATGAGGCCCTGGGTTTGAACCTCAGCAACAGAAAAATAAATTTGGTGATTTTACTATAAGTAGATTATTCTTTGGTGAAACATTGTGGCTTTTCTGTTGATCAGTGACTTTTTCAGTAATTGCATTGTGAACGAGAAAGCACAGCAGATTCCCTATAGGAGTCCAGAGTGAATCCTGTGTGACTACATAAAAATAGGGAAAGCTTTGAGAAAAACATAAATAGATCACTGAAAAAAACAACAGTGAAATGCCACCAGGTGTGGTGGCTCATGCCATCCCAGCACTCGGGAGGCAGACGCAGGAGGATTGCTGTGTGTTCGAGGCTTTCCGGGCTACCTAGTGAGCTCAGGGCCAACCTGAACTACAAGTGAGACCCTGTCTCAAGAAAAGTGAAATGCCTTTGTCGAAAGGTAACTCTTTCTCTTCCTTTGATGCCCTGACGTGCAGAACAAGCTGACGGACCTGGAGATCCTCGCGCTGCTCATCGCCGCACTCAGCCACGATCTGGATCACCGAGGTGTGAACAACTCCTACATCCAGCGGTAAGGTGCCTCGCCAGCCGCCCAAGACAGTAGTACTTCCTTCAACTCCTAGGGCTGCGTTTTCTAAATTACATCCACCGGGGGGAACAAATTTGATGGTTCCAAATTTCAGTTGATCCAACTCCCTTAACTACTCTGGTTATATTTAATGGAAATGGAACAAATAATGTAAGTCAAATACTGTTTTGATCGTACTTCAGCCCTGAAGTTTAAAAAATACTTAAAAGAATGTAAAAGCTTCTTAGAAAATTATTAAGACCCGTTTAGAGTGGGTAGAATTTCACCCTGAGATAGAAAAGCTAGTACTGGGGAATTGCTTAGCATGACCGGCTCACTGAGGAGAAGTTTGCTGGGAAGAGGTCCCTGGGTCCTGGTGGAGACGCTAGAAGAGAGCGTTGGAGAATCTTGGATTCAAGTCCCAACTGTGCCACCAGTTCCTGGGTGGACTTGGACAGGGTTGTTAACTTCTCTACATCTTAATTTTCTGATCTGTAAAATGGAGTAATTCCAGCACTCAGGAGGCAGAGGCAGAAGGATTGCCTCGAGTTCAAGGTCAGCCTCAGCTACTTAGTGAGTTCAAGGCCAGTCTGAACTATATAGCAAAGATCCTGTCTCAAAAGAAAAAGATTGTTATGAACATAAAGAGACTACATACATCAATACCAAGCATCAATACCTGTGTATACTGCTACATCCTCGCAACCCAGACTGCAGACAGTTGCATTTGTAGAGTTTGCAGGTAAAATACAAATGCTTAGCACAAGTTTCCAACTGACAGGGCCACACTTAAGTCACATCTGTGACGATGAGTGAGACGATAAGGTGATAGCACTTCTCATCAAAAGCTTCAGCCACTGCAACACTTTCAGTGTCTTGCAGTGAAGTGATTAGAAGATCCACCTTAGAATGGTGAAATCACTTCCTACTGAGCATCTTTTTAAATATGCAAGTGATTCAACTAGTAGATGGATCCCTAAGGAAACGCCAGATGTCTGAAATCTTGAGGACATTTCAGAAAGCTCTAATCGCAGTGCCTTTATCTAAATAAACAGAAGACTTCATATAAAGGGAATTGTAGTAATGTAACAACTGTGTCCCATGCTGACCTCTGATGGGAAAAGATGGGTCTTGTCTAAGTGTCGCAGCCTGGTTGTCTCCTCCCGAGAGCCTGTTTTGCAGAGCTGGGCGGCACATCGCTGGTCTCCGCCTGATCATGGGATTGTGAGTCCGGGCCTCACACAGGCACTGCAAGGCATCGTGGAAGGGAACGTCACGTGCGAAGATTTATCACCGTCAGGGCGTAGATCGTGCCAAGATGCTCTGTTGCTCTGTGTATAATGAAGAAGAAAGAAAAACAACCCTCAACTATTTTCTCTTTTGTTTATTTAAAAATAATTACCCAGCAAAAACATCTGGAGAAACGTCATCTTCTCTCCTAAAAGAAAAAAAAGTCCTGGGAAAAAGGTCATAGATTGCAGAATCTGGCACCACAAAGTAGACTTCAACCAAGTCATAATAACTCTAAAGAAAAAATTAAAGTGCTTTTGGAGCCTTTTATTTCTTCCTACTTCCCTGTGGTTTGAGTAGAAGAAACCAAGATTTTTTTCAAGAGATTTTTAAAAAATGTCCTTACTGGTAAATTAATGATAACTCATAGGATTTTCTTACCAAGAGATTCTTGAGAGAATAAAAGTGCCACAAAAACTGCCATATAAATACTATCCTCTATAAAATGTACTGTGTCCAGAGTTCATCAGATGTTTAAACTAATGTGTAAAGAAAACTAATTCTTAAATGAGGTGATGGTGGCTCACACCAGCTGAAGATGAAATGTCACAGGATGGACAAGTTACAAGACCCTGGCGATAAAGGGCTAGAAAATGAAGTCATCCATTTCGTACTGATCCAGTAAAAACCCAGGACCCACCGGCGTGAATAAAGTCACTGCTCAGGAAGAAGGCTGAAAACAGAAGGGCGGAGTAAATGGGTAGAGATTAAAAGCACAGAGCTCCATTAGAACTGTGGTCAGCAAGCCGGGTGAGAGACAGAGCGACGGAAAGAGAGACTCGGGCGTTAACGCTGAGCAGTTTAGTGTTTGCCTGAAGGGAGAAGAAAAAGGATGATCCTCGTCCAAGAAAGCGGCTCCGTGATAGTGCGGCTGGCGGGGGTGGGAGGCCCGGAAGTGAGCTGTGTGTGCCGGCAGGGGAGGCCGGGCAGGGCCGGTGACCGAAGGCCAGAAGAACCCCATCTCCGCAGCGGGGGCATGGCGTCCGTGCCGCTCAGCTTGCCCTGTGGCTGGTCTGCGCCGGTGCCGACGAAGGGCGAGCAGGCGTCTGGCGCCCTGGTGCCACCGTGGGGTCGGGGGCCCACAGCACCTGCGAGACTGACAGAGCGACGCGCCAGAGCGTCCGACCACAAACTGCAAAGTTCAGTCTCTGTAGAGTCTGTTTTATCAAGGAGCGAGGTAATTACTGAGGTCTTGAGAAGCCAGAGGTCTGATATGAATAAAGTGCCAGTTCGGGTCGGGCCCATGCCTGGAATCCCAGCTTCTCAGAAGGCCGAGGCGGGAGCACGGCAGATGGAGCCACCCGAGCTCATTCGCGGGGCGCTTAGCAAATAAAAAACAGTGGAGATCAAGCTCCATGGCGGAGCACTAGCGTGCAAGGAGCCCGGCGTTTAATCCCCATCACTGGGTGGGTGCGCGTGCGTGCGCGCGCGCGCATGCGCGCAAGTCTAAGTAGGCAGAGTGTCACGGTCATAGCGATAGACACGCCCCCAGGACAGTCCGCATCACATGACCCGTGGGCTCTGTGGCCCTTCGACTTCGCACCTTGCAGTGTTTGCGCGGTTACAGTGGATGGAATTTAATGTGCCTCAGACGCGTCCATTCAAAGTAGATTCCTCCTGTCATCGTGTGACCTCGCCCGAGTCACTTAACCTCTGTCCCTGTTTCCTTCTTTGTATAATGGGAGGCTCCGTCTGAGGTTTTTGTGAGGTGTAAAGGAATATGAATAAATGTGAGATGCTCGGAACCCTTAGCAACCATTCTTTAGAGTGGAGCTGTCTTCATAGGAGCTGCTCGCGACGACAGATAGGACTCTAAGAACTTGCCTTGTGCCACTGTGGATGTGGTACAAAGCGAGTCCACGTCTGTTCTTGCCGTGAAAAGAGACGAGTAATGTCGCGGAGGTCAAAGGAGCGCAAGGTCAGCAGGTTGAAGGAATCCAGCTTGCAGAGCTGTGCATGGATCATTAGGAGCGCGGAGACGGGGAGAGCGAATGCAACACGCCCTCTGACTGGTGGCCGAAGACAAGCAGCGGCGGAGAGCTCTGTGGCCGGATGTGGGTTCCGGAGCCGGTAGAGGTCGGAGCACGGGGCGGTGCACACGGGCGAGAAGCAGTCCCGGTGTGAGGACTGACGGGAGAGGGAGGGACGAGCGGGCAGGATCATTGTTGGTTTTTTGGTTTTGGGGTTTTTTTTTCTCCCCAGGGCCTTTATTTTTTGATCCACTCCGAAGGCTTTCCACTTCTAAAATATCGGTATGGCTTCAGCGTGGCTTTCTTAATTGCGGTCTCAGAGCTGGACCAATGTCCTAATTCCGGTTTTAAAGATGGGCCGGTGCTGTGCGGAGGAAGGTGCATGGAGAGCGTGCCGGTGTGTTCACGCTCTCT
>PVIC010001892.1:18020-84394 GCA_004025085.1 Thryonomys swinderianus
GGCTTACACCAGGGGAAAATCCTGCGGCGCCTGAGGCTTACACCAGGGGAAAATCCTGCGGCGCCTGAGGCTTACACCAGGGGAAAATCCTGCGGCGCCTGAGGCTTACACCAGGGGAAAATCCTGCGGCGCCTGAGGCTTACACCAGGGGAAAATCCTGCGGCGCCTGAGGCTTACACCAGGGGAAAATCCTGCGGCGGCGGAGGCTTACACGGTCTTTCCACGGCTGCCTTCGGCGGAGAGGGCCAAGGAGCTCCGTGCTTCAGGAGTGCAACGCGGCAGGATGTTGAGCACGCTGGTTTTCAGGCTTATTTTTGTGAACAGGAAATTCAAGGTATTTGTCACCCTTTATTGATTCGTAGACTACAAGAGAAGACAACACTGTTTGCATCTGTTTCGCAAGCCAAGAATATCCTGTAATGTGAAACACTCCTTTCTGCATCCTCCTAAAAATGTAATGTGCAGGGCCGGAGGATTAGCTCAGTGGTTCCGGCGCCTGCCTCGCAAACGTAAGGACCTGAGTTCGATCCCCGGTTACCACATAGAATGCTGGGCGTGGAGACACGCCCACCAACAATCAACACCGCATACCACAATGCCAGACGTGGTGGCTCACGCCTGTCATCCCAGCACTCGGGAGGCAGAGACAGGAGGATTGCTGAGTTCGCGGCAGCTTGTCTGGGCACCATAGTGAGCTCAGGGCCAGCCTGAACTACAAAGCGAGACCCTGTCTCCAAAAAGAAAAAAAAAAAAATGTAATGTGCATCTGAAGTTCTAACTTGTTTGTGTAAATAGCCACTGAATTGCATTTCAGTCTGGCTTCTAACTAGGTCAGTGGGGGGGCGCTGTGCGCACAGCACTGTGGCGTCGGAGTCGCAGCCGAGCCGGGAGGCGGTCGGTTGAATCCCAGCCGTCCCACTGAGAGCGGCCTTGAGCTGGTGAGAAGACAACACTGGTATGTGGTACTGATTGTGGGTGGGCCTTCAGACCTGCCCGAGGCCTCTTACCTGGGCCTCAGACTGGACACTTGGCCAGTGGCTGGAGCAGAAGCTGGGCGTGAGGATTCCCCGGAGCCCGGGGAGGCGCCAGAATACGGTAGAAACGGACTACGGTGAGCTAGCTCCCCGAGGGAGTGCAGTGTGCAGCCCTGCAGAGGCTGCGCGCCACTGCGGCCTGTTGGCAGCCTGCAAAGCTCTAAAAGGTTTGCTCTCACTGTTACAGACTCTCAGTGAGTGGAAATTTTTACCAGCAAGGGAAACAAGTATCTGCAAATTCAAGAGATTTGATTTCCATCGGAGCAGGGTAATAGGCTTGTAAACAGCTAAAACTTGGCAGAATAAAACTGATACGAAACCAGTTGTGTGTTCTTGCATTTCTTACATAAATGAGAATTGCAGACGCCTAAAAGATTGTCTTTTTATTCTAAGTGAAGAGAATGAGGAAAGTGGCAGACATGTTAAAGTCGACTTTAACATATCTCATTTGACTGATGAGTAAATATTGTCACCAAAATACTGAATATGAGGTCAGAGATTTAGCTCAGTGGTTCCAGCGCCTGCCTAGCAAGTACAAGGTCCCTGGTTCAATGCCTGGTAACCACATACAATAATACCGGGCATGGTGACTCACACCCACCCACAATCAGTACCACACACCACAGTGCCGGGTGTGGTGGCTCACGCCTGTCATCCCAGCACTCAAGAGTCAGAGGCAGGAGGATTGCTGAGTTCGAGGCTTGCCTGGGCTGCATAGGGAGTTCAGGGCCAGCCTGAAATGCAAAGTGAGACCCTGTCTCAAAGAAAACACAAAAGTACTGAATATGCAATAAAGGGGGGAGGGTTTCAAAAGAAACATGGACTCTATTTGGGGCCACTGCTGTCATTACAGGCAGCTCCCTGGTTCATCTCATTCCGGGGTCACCTCCTGTACTTTGCAGCATGGCAAACCTATATCCCCAACCCAGACATAAGTCAGCACTTATGTCTGGCGCGGCATTTCTCCGGCACCGTAAAACCAAGAGATCTGTGTAGCCCCTCCCCTTCCTGTCTGCGGCCTCCTTCCGTTTTCCGGGCTCAGGGTGATCCTCATCCGCGCGGCTGCCCGGGGCCGAGTAGTTTCCATTCTTTCTCCTTTCCTTTCGCTCATCCCATTCCCAACCCGATTCATCGCCAGACGTACCGCTTTGCCTCCCGAACAGTTCTCGGAAAACTCTGCGCTTCGTCCAGGCTCGCTTGTTTAGGACGCTAGAAGCTTCCTGGTGGTCTCATAATTCCCTCCCGGTGCGCCAAATATCCACCATCTTGCTTCCAACAGGTTCTTCTTTTCCTCAAATCTGTTTATTTTTACTCCATTCTTTTTTTCCTTCTCCTTTTTTTAATTGGTACATTTTATTGGTACATGATGTATACACATCACAGTTACACTCCACGTTGAGAATTGGTACTAGTATATGGCACAACTTAATTCTCATTTTTCCCCTGCCCTGCCCTTACAACCCCCCGCCCCTATATACGCAAGCTTTGTTTCCTCTTTTTACCATCAATTTTTTTCTTTCCTCATTATTTACCTCTAAACCCCATTTCCCTTTGACTATTTACTATTGCACAATATTGACCATGCATTCTAGAATTTATTTACAACCTCAGTTCCTCATCCAGAGAAAACATACGATATTCATTCTTTTTATGCACCAACAAAGAGCACTGTAGTTGACCCACAGTCCAGCTCATTCAGTGTGGCGGGGAAGAGGACAGCAGGCGGGAGGTAAGCAGTAAAAGAGGTGATAGTTCACCCAGTGGAATAGAGGTGATAGTTCCCTTCCCTTTCTCTCACCTGTATTTTCTTTTTACTGTCTGCTTTCCCTTTTCCCTCTGTGAGTCCCCTGAGGTAGCTTCTCAACAGTATCCTCAGCAATAGGTTTGCCCTTACAAATCAAACGCAGAAGAAAACAATGCTTCCAACAGTCACTTCATACTTTGGTGGGTGCTTCGCAATTCATACACTCTCTGTCCTGAAATTTGAGAAACAGAAACGCTCGGGAACTTTTTGCTTTTGAAGAACAGTGAAAACTGCCTGGCACACAGCTGTGCGAAGGGCCATGAGAACACTGAGGTGGAGACTGTCACGCCTCCGCACTTGACGTGTGACTATTCCACGTGGAGGAAGCTGAGAATGGCGTCCTCCCCCTCTCTGCCTCAGGCAGAGGTCTCCGCAGCCCTGCCAAGTGCAGGTGGTGAGTAGCAGGATATTCCCCACTGCAGGAACCCAGACCTCCACGGAGGACTTTCTGATCTTTCTGCTCTGTTCGGTATGTACACGAACAGGCTGGCCTTGTGCTGAGCATTCCCTCGGAGGAAAAGCTATCATGTGACCTGATTTCAGATGTTAAGTCCCGTGTGATTTGCCATTGAAAAGTAATGAGGGGGGAGAATAAATATGATTTGAAAAGAAAAAGGAAGCACACGTACAATAGGTTGAGGTTGTGGTGTGGGTTGGGATATGGGTAAAAGTGAGAATTAACTCATGTCATACACAAACTCATGTCATATACCAATTTCCCAGTGTTGAGTATAGTTGTGAACTGTATGTTAAATGTACCGATAAAGAATTCAATTAAAAAACAAAAAGAAAAGTACTCTTGGTACAGGAGGACTTAAATAATGTCCTTGTCACTGTCCCCATTGCTGAGAAACAATACCAACACCTGCTAAGTTAGAGGAGGAGCTCTTCCTTTTGGGTCACATTTACAGCCCCCGATGGGTTGGCTCCCAAGCAGGATGGCACGGCGGAGGGGCAGAGCAGAAGGGAGCTGGCAGATGGGAAGCAGAGGGTCAGGGGAGGAGCAAGGGCAGAAACTGGCCTCCTCCGGGCCACACCCGAGTGACCCCTCTCCTGCAGCCAGGCTCCCCGTCCCCTTAGGACGCGGGGCTGTGAACTGGTCTCCGCACCAGTCCTCCAGGATCCAGGCGCCTTCGAGAAGCCCGACCTGTGGGCCGTAAGGCTTTGAAGTCTAGATAGAAACCACAGTGCACGTAATGAAGTACAAGGGTTTTCTCCCGTTTAGGAAAGTTATCTTTGGGCTTAGGGTTTGCAACTACTGTTTTATCAGTATTACAAACCAGTAAAATTGTTTGTCCTTTAAGCTGGCAGTAGTTATGTTGATAGTCAAGATTGGTCTGACTCTGTGTTTATTCCCCAGAGATGACCTCCCATTTTTTTTTTATCAGCAAAACAGAAAATGTTTGTGAATTACCTTCCTGTTTAGCCCAACAAGAATCTTAAGAGAGACTTGGTCGGCTGGCATAGTTTGGAAAATGATTTCTGTTTCTTTCTTCAACAAAATCCGTTGTAGGAGTGAGCACCCCCTCGCTCAGCTCTACTGCCACTCCATCATGGAGCACCACCACTTCGACCAGTGCTTGATGGTCCTCAACAGTCCGGTGAGTTCCTGCGCTCTTGTGGGATTTTCAAAGAGAGCTCTGTGAATTCAGTTTTATTTTCAGGTCTTGGACTTATTCCCAGCATCATAAATTCTTGAACATACTCTATTCCTTTTTGGGTAAAGAAGGCAAAGCCAAAACATGTGCGATCCTCCCGGTCTCCCTTCTCCACACACCCAAGGCCGTCTTAACTAGTGCCGTCCACCAGGGAGATTCGGTCGTTCTAATGGGTTACTCCAAGTAACGCTGAGATGTGGTGAATTCTTGGTGCAGTGGGCTCTTCTTTAAGCCAAATGAAGCAATTTATACAACTCAGGGTTTTGTTTTGTTTTACAAAGTAATGCTTTTCTCTTTAGTTTTCGTTTATTTTTGTTGTTGTTGTTGTGAAGTTTGTTCGTGGTTCTGGTGATTGAGCCACACAGGCAGACACTCCACCCCTGAGCCACACTCCCAGCCCTCTGTCCTTAGTGAAGCTTCTAGTCACTAACAGACTTTGATGAAGGAATAAAGCTCTTGACAAGGAGGCTAAGTGGACATCTCAGTGTAAGAGAACGTACAATATGAAATGCTTCACCTACTGGTGTTGAGGAAAATAAAATTATAATAATATACACCAGAATACTAACAATGATTTTATGAAATTATTAGCACTCTGTATAATTGGGGGAGTTGTTCACATTATTTGTTATATGGAATTATTACCTTTATGGTAATGAAAATGAAAATTGTTAACCTTTACACTGAATGAGAACAATGCATAGTAATAATATAATCCTAAAGCACTTTTATCAACTTATCTTTACCATTGCATAGGGGATTAGTTCTTCCCTGAGCCGAGAAAGAAAACCCAGGGAGTTACATGATCTTCTTTTATCGTTGTTTTATAAGTAAAATTCCTGAAGTTACTTTAGATTTCAAAATACAGTGTACTGTTCTCAGTTCAAAAACCAGTGACCACTCCCAGTAATTATTCCTATTTAGAGCTTGAGTTAAATGTTTCACGTTCTTGTTCCTTACGCTGCGTTCCTGCTAACTCCATCCTCACTTCCAACCTCCCTATCGTTCCTATGGCTCCAGACCTGGAGAATATGCAGAGAAAGGAGGGCCCGGCATCACTTAACAGACTGGTTCTATTACCAGTGTCGCTCTCTGTGCCCGGACGGGTACCAGGCCTGCGGGCACCCCAGATAAACACAGAAGAGCTGGCAAGCCTGTGCCTTGCCTTTTAGACTTCGCAGCACAGTCTTCCCTAGTCTCGTCTCCGCCCACAGGCTCGGTCTCCCTGCCTCTCTCTCGAGGTGAGGAACCGCCCTGACCCCTCGGGGCACCTCGCTGTGGCTGTCTCCCCGGTGCTGTCGGCCGTGCCCTCCTGAAACCTCTACAGACTGCCAGTTAAATGAGCCTCTCCTCCCTTAACTTGCTGATATTAGGTATTTTGTCTCAGCAAGGAGAGAAAAGTAACACACTCAGCTTCATATTTACTTCTTTTATGTAATAAATTATTACTTAAACAAATCCAGTTGTGTGCGTGGCTGGCTCACAGGATCAGAGCTGTTTGTATATTCTCTCTTTGTAAGCACAACTGCAGAAAAACCACTTTTGGATTTGGGAAGAAAAATAAGCATACAGCACTAAAGCCATCCCATTTTCTAACTGATATTTTTATCTTAAATAAAAGTATCACAAGTTTTTTGAATAGTCTTGTTTGCCTTGAATCTAAAATGATTTAATATTTTATAATTTTTCATTATAATCACCAGTATTTATCATCAATTAGAGCTATGCCACAGTTGCCTCCTGGGGCCGAGCCGCCTACACGAAGTATGTCAAAATGGGGGCCCCCCCAGCACTCCTCGCAGTTCCCCATCTTTGCAACAAACCCTTTGCCTCTGGATCTTATTCCTAAGCCTCTGGGCATCTTCTTGATCCCATGATTTCTGAAACATAATTTAGCTGTCTTTGCAGATGTTCTGCGTATACTCGGTTCCAAAGCTGTGTGTGTTTCACTTCAAGATGACAGAGCTTTTCTGCTTTAAATTGTAAGCAAGAAATAAACAATGATTATGTAGGGAAAACTTCTAGTGATGGGTGTGTGTTTCAGCCCCGTTCCGACATACTCCTTGTAGGTGGCTCGGCCCGTGCCCTCCTCCACCACCAGCCGTCCACATTTTTTTTTTTTTTTGAGACAAGGTCTCGCTTTGTGGTTCAGGCTGGCTCTCAGCTCGCTATGTAGTACAGGCAAGCCTCGAACTCAGAAATCCTCCTGCCTCTGCCTCCCAAGTGCTGGGATGACAGGCGTGAGCCACCACGCCCGGCCATCCACATTCTTATATTCCTGAGGAGCACACGTTCTTCTCAGTGCTGAGTAAGACCTATCAATTTCCACCAGAAATATTACTGGGTTTATTACAAAAACCATAGAGAAGTGATTTTTAAATAGCCAACTGTTTAAAACATTCACAATTCTCTACACCCATCAATATATCTTTGATTTTTCAAAATTTTGCTTGCTCTTAGGTTACATGAATTAATCCACCCCACGGGAAAGGGTGTGTAGCTGTTAGATGTTAGGTGTGGAGAAGGTTCACGGAGTGGAACAGTTGGCCGAACACGCCCATGGAGACAGATGAGGCTTTTTTGTTTTTTCTTCTATGACAGGATGTGAAGTGAGAGTGTAGAGGGGAAATATGACTTGATTTCATGGTATTTAGCAAGAATCCTGCATATTCCTGAGCGCAGAATACTCAGCTTGTGTTTAAGACGTGGTTATATTTCCACATTTGGTTGTCGTCAGCAGCTCCTTTAGGTACAAGGCTAACAATAACATTTTTTCTTTTTTCCTTTTTTTATAAAGGGCAATCAGATTCTTAGTGGCCTCTCGATTGAAGAATACAAGACCACACTGAAAATAATCAAGCAAGCTATTTTAGCTACAGACCTAGCACTGTACATTAAGTAAGTTTTAAGAAATACCCTCAAAAAACAAAGGATTGTACGTAGGGAATGGAAGATGGGGGGAGTGGGGATATAAGATGAAGTGTCTCGTGTCCAAGTCCCTACAGTGGGTGTTAACATTATGTCTGAATAAAATGTACCGATAAAATGTTTTTCTATTTAATAATAATAATAGTGCTAGAAAAAAAAAAAAAGAAATACCCTCCAAAATAGTATTCACATTGGTTCAAGCTTTTAACACCCACGTTGCCAAGTCTTTAATTACCAAGACAAACATCCTGACAAAGCTGTTTAGCAGTGTGTGGAGCTGTTTCTTAAAGGCAGCCAGAGAAGTCTGCTGTTTGGCTCCGTTACTGCTCAAAATGACAGAAAACCTATCAGTCATTAATATTTATCTACCCCTCACTTTGTGGAGCTGTGCTCACATCAGTATTCATTCCAAGTTCTCCTCAGGCCAGCGCAGCACATCTGAACGTCTTTAGATTGAGCCCGTTTTCTCTTCCTTCGCTGCCCCAATTCTGTCCGTGTCACGATGTCTTGACACCGTTGGCACAAGCCTGGGTGGTCAGTGAGAAACATCACGTGCTAAAAAAGTAGTTCTTCTTTCTGTTTGTTTGATTTTGGCAGAGTATCAATGTAGGAATTTGAGGTGACCAGTTCTAAAATAAGATTGTGTATAAGACTGGAACTTATGACTGTATTCCCAAGATTAAGTGCTTTTCCAAAAGCCAGAAAACACTTCCCTGTGTCTGGACAGCCTTTGGTTTCCAGTTTAGAGACTAGGATCTTGGGTGCATGTAGGGGTAATCCAGAAGCCCCAAATCCATGTGAATACAGTTCTCTCTCCACCCACCACTAGAGTAATTCCCAGGCTTGATTTTGGCCCCCACTATGTGGAACAAAAGAAATAGACTAATAAAATTATACTGGGTATCTACTATTATATATCAAAAAAATGACTGTGTGTGTTGGTTTTGTTGAGTTTTGGAGCACTTCAACTTTAATTAAAACAAAAGAAAATATAGTAAACTACAGTTTATTCAAAATGATTATACAATAAAGATTAGCAAATTCCCAAGAATTTGAAAAGATCTTCAATCAGCCATAGGGACTTTCCAGTCTTTCCTGGTCACACAAGTCTCTCTCCTGATCACATATGAATCTTGTATCTCATATTTGATGTTCAGTTTTAGACAAGTTTACTGCATAAATGTTTTTTTTTTTCCATTGAGTCTGTGACTGTGGTTAGATGTGATAAGAAATAATTCAGGACTTCTCAAAACAAGGTTGGACACGTAAGAAGTGTCTACTACACCTGAATATCATATACACTGAGTAGTAATAAATGATATTCTAAACTTAATTTTTCAGTTCACTTCGCAATTTTATTGGCCTTTTTTACCCTATATCATAATGTACACAAATAAGATATGTGATGCTAAGCTCAAACGTGTAGATCTTTTTCTGCCATGAACTTACAATAGCTTAAGTTATTTGACATCACGTGTATATATTTTAATTAAAAATATTCCAGATTTGAAATGACAGTTATTTGTCATCTGTAGTTAAAATTTGGTGAGGTTTCATGTTTTATCCAAAGCAAATGAGAGTAAAAAAGGTATGAAGTATTTTTGCATGATAGCTTTTTTTTACTGGGTTCTAAGATGAGAAAAAAATGGAAATGGAAAACAATTCGATTTTTTTTATATCTTATTCCATGAGTCTTGTAGGTGAAAGAGATAAAAATCATATGGGCTCAGCATAACTGCCAAATCTCTTTATTTTCAAGGAGACGAGGAGAATTTTTTGAACTTATAAGAAAAAACCAGTTCAACTTGGAAGATCCCCATCAGAAGGAGTTGTTTTTGTAAGTCAGTTTACTATGCGTACAAGTTAACTGTAACAAGTCTCAAATTAACCGGTGCTCAGCTTTCTCGTTATCAGTGTCTGTTGCAATCGCTTGTGACACCATGATAATCTGTGACGCTCTCAGACCTCTCTAGAGTATTGTACCAAGGACCGAACAGAAATCACTTCATGCATTCAAGTGAATCGACTGTTCTTTTATTCTAGAAGAACCTTTCAAATGTGATAGAGTAGTAGAATATCAGTTCGGAGCTATAAGTTTACCTTTTCTTCATTTCTCTATGGTTTGGAACGGAAGAGCTGAAGGTGGTGGCCTACAGATGCCTGTAGCAGGACAGCACCTGCCCCTCTTCGCTCTCTGTGTCTTTGTTACTACCTTGGCCGCGGCCACAGCTAAATTAATAAAAAAGAACTAAGGCTCAGTAACGAAGGGAAGACACGTATCCACGGTGCTGTGCCTGGGGGCCGAGTCAGAAGAGTCATCGTGAGTTTGACACCAGCCTGGGTGATTTTAGGAGAGGAGACCCTGTCACAAAATATAGAGAGAGGGAGAGAGAGAGGAGAGGGGAAGAAAGGAGAGGAGAAACCCTAGCAGTGCTATGGATGTGCTGATGCAGTTTTGAAATCAACTTTTCTTTAAACAGATTGAGATTACTTACCATGCACAGAAAGATGCAAATTAGAAGAAAACAATATGCAAGCGGCCAGCTGTGTACCCTGGATTGTTACGCATCACTTAATAGCTTCAACATGTTTTTCAGAATAGAAAAGCACAGACACGCTATCGCAATTAGTGCAGTTTTTTCTCAGTGATTGAAAAGAAACGTGAACTCTAAGAGTGTGCCGATTCCCCACGCGGGGCCCCTCTAAGGTTACTACGACGACGCCCTCGAAGCGTCCGGTGGGCCTAGCGCCTGGGACCCCGCCGGTCCCTTCCCTGGGGCTGTCGCTGAGCTCAGGAGGGGCACAGCCGCACGTCTTACTCTGAGGAAGCAGTTCGCACTGACACGCGTGGCTACCATGACGGTGGGTCGGACAGGGCTTCCAGGTCGCCATGGCGCGCTTCTCCTCGCGGGAGAGTCTGGGTGAAATACAGACCAACCGTCAGCAGCTGAAGCAGCAAGAATATACTTTAACTGGCTTTCACTAGAAGGACGAATGATGCTTTGCCCCGGCCTTTTCTCCTTTACAGAAATAGCCTTTTGTCTGTTTCTTCAGACAAATTACAGGGATGGTTTGGCAAAGTCTTGGACCCAATGCGGGGGAATCGGAGTGGGAAAGTCCAAACCGTTTTCACACAGCAGCTGGCGCACCCTGCGCCGAGCACCGACTGAATGCGCGGAGCGTGCTGTGAAGCCTCTATCCGGCAGAGGGAAGGGGAGTCTCTAGCAGACCCTGTAATCGTCCAAAGGCTTTCCTGAGAGGAGGAGCCCCAGGCTGTGAGTGAGGAGGACCCACTGTCGCTCCCGGCACGGAACTCACTGGGCAGCCGATGGCATCTCGTGCAGCTGGTCATTAATAATCACAGTGCTTTCCTCACACTGCCACTGAGACTAGCCACCACGCTGAAAGACATAACCAGAACAGGCAAGATCTATGCAGACCTTAGTCATTTCCTTCGTGCCAACCTGCAGCCACGTGAGGCAGTGTGAGGACAAATTCCCACAGCTCACAGAGAACCCAAACCGCGATGCCTTGCGGCCACTTCTACGTAAATTCCCTCTTCCTTGGGCCTTCATGACCTGCTCTCACTAAGGCCGAGAGGCTTTAACTTCTGTGTTCCTATCTGTGATGTTTTACTGAAGGTATATATTCTTGCCAAAGTAAACAGGAGTTTGGGGTTTCTCTTTCCCCCGGTAGAGCCATGCTGATGACAGCGTGTGATCTTTCTGCAATAACCAAACCTTGGCCGATTCAACAACGGGTATGTGGCTTAGTAATGATAAGTGTAATAATTCAACACCCCAAGTCAGAAAAGTCTTTGCACTTATAGATAGCTTCTAAAATAAGTACTGATGGAAATTTTCCCTGAATTCTATGTACTGTAAAAGCAGAAAACTGGGCGTTAACTCGCTTTCCTTTTTAGCAGATGCATTTGCACTTAATACCTGTGTTATGTTAAGAAAGAGAATAAATATTAACAGGAGGAAAACTCTAGTAGTTAGTAAATTTCACTTTGAATACTTTTCTGGCTGACTTTGGGAACTTTTTTAGTATAGTCCTTTAATCTTGAAAATAAATCTGCAAGGAAAATTTAAAGAGAGGAAAGAGGAGAACCTGTACATTACAAGAAATTTAAAAGACCAGTTGCAGTAAGTGGACTCATGCGATGGTGTGTTTTTTCACTGTCTTTTTTATGAGCAGGTGCTTCCAAATAAATGACTGATTATGCCTACGATGGGCATACAGTTGTGCCATGATTTGGTACAGTTGCAATAACATATTGCCTTTTTATGCTTAGTTATACAAGATTACAAACTCTGGCCTTACTGTTAATCAAATGAAGTATAATTCTACTACTCTAATCTTATCGATATGGTGTCAGACTGTTGCATTTAATAGATTTTACTGTCTTCTTTGAAATCCTCTGTTTTAAAGAATGTTAAACTTTTCCTTCCCAAAGCTCAGTCTAGTATTTATTTCAGATAGCAGAACTGGTAGCAACTGAATTTTTTGATCAAGGAGACAGAGAAAGAAAAGAACTCAACATAGAGCCCACTGTAAGTATGAGACCTGTCAGTAGGACTTATTCAAACGAACTTTGAAAAGCTGTATTTGTTTTTATGCTTCTATGGGATCTTTTCTTGGGCATGCAATTTCTCATTTAACTTTTTTTACATTTTTTTCTTATTAGAACCACTCTCCATGTTCATTACAGAAAACGTGCAAAAAGGAGGACAAAAAAGCCCTCGAAGTCATATTATTCTACACTTTTAGATTCTACTTTTCCCATTTAAGTGTCATAAAGCACTTTTCACTCTAATAAATGCTCCTCTGTGGTTTGTCACAGTTACTCGAAATAAGTGCGGCCATAATTTCTCCACTTTTACTGGTGTGATGACGCAGCAGAGCCTGCCGTCACGGACAGCACGGTGAAAATCACCAGCGTTTACTATCTTTTTAGGGTAAATTTCCAGAAAGAATTTAAAGTGCTCTGATGCATACTCCTTTTTACATAGACTGTAGACCTCCGAATACAAGAGAAACGATTCTTCTGAAATCTGTCTTTTAAAAATGAGGAGGATGTTTTCCTTTGGGGGATACAGAAGATACACAGATGGAATTGCCGCCTGGCCTTGGTGGGCTAGCC
This sequence comes from Thryonomys swinderianus, assembly GCA_004025085.1. NCBI lineage: Eukaryota > Metazoa > Chordata > Mammalia > Rodentia > Thryonomyidae > Thryonomys > Thryonomys swinderianus. The sequence goes on from PVIC010001892.1 coordinate 30,591, forward strand.
CATTATTGTGCCTTTTTATTTTATAATTACGTTCACTGTGGGGCGTGTGTGCACACTCATAACACATCCCAACCCCTTTCATTTCCCTTGCTCTGTCCTCCCCACCCCCACTCTGTCTCTAGTTCCCCTTCCCATTGGAGACTCTGTCTCCCCATCTTTTTGAACCAACCCTCATTGTTAAGTAAAATACGTGTGCTTGTGTGCGTCTTTGTTTATATTTTCAGGATCTGATGAATAGGGAGAAGAAAAACAAAATCCCAAGCATGCAAGTCGGGTTCATAGACGCCATCTGCTTGCAACTATATGAGGTATTTATACGGAAACTTCCTAAACTTAGATTGTGTTGGAAATTAAAACCTGAAGCAAATTCAAGGAATTAAGCAACTTATCCCTTGTTTTATCGCTTCTCAACCTTTTGGGGGTGACAGTTTTTTACTGATGAGCACGTTTTCATTGAACAAGGGACACACTGGCACCGTGGTACCTCAGTTCATGAGCTCGGTGCTCCCCATGCTTCCGATGCAAACCAAACAGGATAAGAATCCAATCAAATTTCCCCATAAAAATCAACACTGAACCTGAGCATTCATCAAATTTGATTCAGTTCTTGTCCAACTCAGTTCGCAACCAGAAACATGGAGGAAAAAAATCAAGGTCGTGAACAACAGAGGTACCGCTGTATTTTTTACTTCTCAAAAACTTCAGCTCATTCGCTGCCCGCGGATCTGTTGAGCGGCTCCCGCATGTGCGGGCCACCTGGTTGGTGTAGGAAAGCTAAGGACTGTGCTCGAGCTGCCTGCGCTCGGGGCAGGGTAGCGTGCGGGTTCTCCACCATTCAAGTCTAAACAGTAGCCTAAGTAAGGAAAAAGATTGTCCAATCTTCCCTCCTGCCCTGTAGAGGGTATACTGTGCACTGAGAATCTTCCTGAGAGCTTACAGCAGGTGCTGTAAGAAAACTGCAGGCTTCCCTTTCTATACTTCTCACAGCTTGGTTTCTTTGGGGTTTGGTTTGATTTGGTTTGATCTAGTCTGGTTTGGTTTGGTTTGGTTTGGTTTGATCTAGTCTGGTTTGGTTTGGTTTGGTTCTAGTATGAAGAGTCTCCCTCAAATATCCGCTTTAGCGGTTTAGATGGCTATGGCCCATGTACAGGAAGTAGATACGGCCTTTGGCTTTAAAAGCTCAAAGCAGAGCATGGGGTGCAGCTCAGTGGCCCCGCAGAGCACTGGCCTTCATCCCCGGGACACAGGCAGCTCGCGGGCGAACTGCGTCTGGAGTCCGGTTCCCGGTCCCGGTCCTGCTCGTGGCTCAGCGCCAGGACCTGAGGAAGCTGTGGCTGAGCAGGAGGGAGGAGGGCACAGGGTGAGGGACGCTCTCAGGCCAGAAGGCGGCCGCTGCGGCTGCGGCTGCGGCTCGGCGCCGCCGGCTCGGCCCTTCCTGGCCTTCGGCTGCTCACGAGTTCCCGCTCAAGGGTTCGGAGCCTTCCAGCCCCCGGCCCATCTGCTGCTGCTGCTCGCGGGGTGGAGCTCCTGCTGGGAATACCCCAGGCTCTTGGGCTTTCCCCGGCTCCGTGAATACATGCGAGTGCTGACGGGTCACCCACTCCAGAGCTTATCCTCCTATTTTTATATACGCAAGGATCCATTGCATTTGAAAATTTGACGACACTGGTATATATTTTTACTGTTAGTCCGGAAGTCAGTGCTCCCCTTGTAGAAAAACCAGGCAGAAATGAGAAACAAAAGAAGATTCAATCGTGAATCCATCTTTACTACGACCCCAGATGAAAACCTCAGTACATCACGTGAAGTCCGTAGAAAAGCACGGCAGCTCTCGCAGCACACGTAGGCAGGGCCGCCGCGCACACACAGGCGCGGCCCGAAGAGCCGGTCCGCATAGCTGGCTGCTGGGCCGGAGAGGCGGCTTCGGAAGAGTGTCCGTCTGTCCTGTCTCCCAGTGTGTCCTGCTTATCTGCACCGCTGAGGAGGGTCCTGCGGGAGTGAGCTGTGGGTCGAGGTGTCGCACAGCGTGTGAAGACCCGGCCGGGGCTGTGCCGGTGACGTGCGCGCGGAAGGTGGCCTTTCCCCGCGCGCCCGGCTCCCGGCTCCCGGCTCCCGGCTCACCGCTTCCTTCTTTTCCTTGCGCTAGGCCTTGGCCCGCGTGTCGGAGGACTGCATGCCCCTGCTGGACGGCTGCAGGAGGAACAGGCAGAAGTGGCAGGCCCTGGCGGAGCAGCAGGAGAGGAGCGCGCTGAACGGGGACAACGGCCAGGCCAAGCGGAGCTAACCGCCCGCTGCCCGCAGAGCCGCAGTCTGCGGAGACGGTGTGTCCGCGGGACGCCCGTCGCGCTGTGCACTGTGCAGATCGGGGAACACTTCGCCACTGCTGTACTTTTATATTTGCACAACTTTTTAGAGCATCGCATGAATGTTTCTAGTGGTCAACGACATTGTTTCTGTACATCTACTTTATGCCGCTGGAGTGAGTCACGACACCGTCTTGACTTAACACACCGGCCGAGCCCCGCGGCTGATCGTTCCTGCCCTGCGCAGTGAGGGCCGTGCTCGCACTGGGGTTGTCTTGTGATTGGGCCTTACACACAGTTAGTTTTTGTGTTTTCTTAAATCTGTCGGCAATGTTTGGGGTCTTTCTTTTCTCAAAGTAAGTTAGGAGAAAATGAAACACATTCTGGGACATCTGAAGCCATCACGGGATAGAACAAATGTCAGCCGAAAAGATTTGTAAAGAGAAAAACAGATTTTGTCAGAAACGTCTTCAATTTAAGACAATGAAAAACACGGCACGTACTCAGAGACTGTATTGTAAGGAAAACGTAGCATGTAAGTGATTTCCTGTTTTTGAAGGAACAGGCGGGAGGGACTCAGTGCAGCCGTCTGCCCCAGGGGGCCTCGGAGCCCCCGTCTGCCCTCCCGACGGTGCGTCCGCTGATTCCTGAGGACAGTGCGATCCCGAGCGCGAGGCCGGGGTGCTGCTCAGCCAAGAGAAGCGTCCTGCTGGAAAAGCCTTCGGAGAAGCGCTGTGCAGAACGCATTGAGAACCTGCCGCACTTTGGGTCAGAGCCGCAATGGCGAGCGCTGTGAGCTCTCGGTGCACGGACAGCCCGCTGCGGCACGCGTGCCGTAGCTTCGCCACCACCTGCTTATGAGTCAAGTCAGGGTCAAATAATTAGGGGTGTTTCACCTGATTACTAACTGCGGAGTTTCTTTCCAATACTTTACATTTTCTTGGGATTTGAGAGTCTGTGAGTCTCAGAATTCATATTCATTCACTTTGGAGAAGTGCATCATGAATTGAGCAGCTAACTGAAGAAAGGAAAGTCTATTCCAAGTATGAATAAATGCTTGGATTTGGGGACAACAGGAAAAGAGATTTGATTCGTTAATTTCCACCCTTTGAGAAAAAGTGGTATTTGAACTGATTTTCTATTACTGATTTGGACAGAAAATCTTCATGCAGCATCTCAAAGACCTTCCTCTAAAATGTGCTTTTCACTTACATTTTCCCCTTTAATCTTTGCCTAAAATTCAACATGTTCAAAATTCGGACATTATATAGTTTGTATATATTTTGAAGTTATACGGCTTTACCCATGTAAATTAGGTGCTCAGAAAAACCCATATTTTATTGCTGTTACTTTGTCATGGTAAAAGCTAAGCTAAAAAATTAGCCACTACCGCTATGTGTGTTACTGTAGTGGCTGTATTTGCAGAGAGTTATTTTTATTTCATGTGATACAGATCAAATCTTCTCGGTGGCACTGGTGTGTAAGTTACAGAGCCTCACCCTCATACTGCTGGACACTTGCCCATGCTTACGGAATTCCTTAGTGCGGACAAATTGTTTAAAGAACCAACGTGTAGTGAAGCTGTCTTTTTATCACACACATTGTGATTTAGTGGTTAACTAAATATATATTCATGTACCTTAGTAGCATTTTTAGACCCTGCTGAGGTTTGTCATTGAGAATTTTGTAAAGGCATGGTAGGTAGTGTGTGGAGGATGTGGACACATATCGTTTCAACAAGCAAAAGGATTTAGAAATTCTTCAGTTTGCCATTAGATAATGGTTTATTTTACTTCACTAGTTTAGGCGTTAAAAGAAGTTTGGTGCTGCCATGCCTATTTTTGGATATTTTAGTTCATATAGAAGAGAATATTTCTTTAGCACTGGTTAATTAATTCAAATAATTTTAATTTGTAAGAAAATCATTCCATACACTGATTACTATCTGTGGTACCTGGGCACAAATCAAAGTTTTTGTTCGTATGTATTTCCTTGCCAGTATCTTCCCAAGTTAAAAAAAAAACATATATATATATAAATATTTCCTCACCCTACCATATATTTATATTACCCATAACTAACAAGAACTTGTTCTATATTGTTATTTTGTTTGGTGGGTGGTTGGCTGGGTGTGAGTTTAACAGAGTAACGTGGTGTATTTAATTTCAATCTTTAGCCAGAAAAGTCGCCACGATTTTTCTAACTTCTTGAAAGTTGTCTGTAAGATCGCCTGACCTACACGTCTTTCAGACGCTCGCCCTTTGCCCTTTGTCACGGTCCTGTGCGTAAGTCCCCCGGCCCGCGTGTGCCTGGACATGTTTTAAAGAGTCAGGCTTGGCAGAGCGGTCTCGGGCGTGGGGCGGGCGGGGTCCGGAGGGGGCGGCCGCCGGGAGAGCCCCGGCAAGCCTCAGATCCGCAGTCGGAAACGGCACTGGCTGAGAGACGTGGTCTCATCCTGTAGGCCGCTCGTACACTGCGCTTCCAAACCGGGCAAAGCAAAGGCGATATACATTCGTTCAACCCCATGTGCAGGTCACAGTCGATGTGAGATTCTGAGCTACTTGAGTGCTTTGCCTCAGACACAAACCCAGGCCGATGAGGCTGTCACCACTGAGCTCCTAGCCATTAAGAATAATCTCCTTTACTAGCAATATTGGAGACGAGAAAGTACTGTATATGAAAATGTGCTGGAAGTGTTGGAGTCTTAGAAGAAAATTGATTACAGATAGATTTTGGCCTAGCAGGGAATTGCCTTTATTTTCAGGATCTAGGAGACATGTTAGAGCTGCCCCAATTGATCTGTCTTCCCCAGACTTTACTGTGTACTCCTGAATCTTATTCGGCCGCCACCCGCAGCATAGGGTAGATAAGTATATCCAAGATGACGGGGGACGGTTAATTGCTGTCCTTCGCTGTGAACAGTTGTAGTTAAAACGCGGAGGACACAGTTTGATTGTTCAGCGTCAGCCATGCATCAGCCCACTTTGTATTGAGTCCTCGCCCGCGTTAGGTGCCGCGCCTACCTCTGGGCCGCGAACGGCTACGGCCAAGAACGCACAGTCTGCGGAACGTGAAGACGTAGGGCCCCTTCTGCCGCTTCCGTGTGCACTAACACAGGTCCTGCGCACCTCTCACAAAGGGACGATCCTGTCTTGTCAGTGTGAATCACTAACCTGCCAAGAGCTAAATATCACCCCCATGTAAGGAGTCATATATCCCATTATTTTTCAATATACAGGCCAAGTAGTGATAACTCCGAGTTCTCATGGACTACAGAGCCGTGCAGTTTTGGGGACCCCTTCTGCTCTACCCTGGGAGCGAAGAAGAAAGTATTAAAGCTCACTTCACGCATCTCTGCACTTCCCAAGAGCCTGTGTAAGCACGTCTTCATGACTGTTGTCGCGAGCAATGTACATAGTTGAAAATATACATTTCTATTACACTTGAAGATATAAACCTTGTGACTCATCACTAGCCACTGTTAATATCTATTTGTATTCTTATATCTTTTCAATATTTGAACAAATATATAGTTTCTGGCACTATTTTTATACTAGGGTAATGGCATTACTATGTATATCATGTTCAGCTCTGAAGTCATTTTAAGTAACTGTGACGCTGGTTTCCGCTCGCTCCTCGCTCCCGCTCCCTGAGGACCCCCGCGCTGGCCTCTGGGGTGGGCGTCCCCGCACGGGAGCCCTTGCCCGCCCGTCCCCTGCGAAGTCACCAGACGGTCAGGGTAGTTTCCCGTTGCCTAAAGTCCTCACCTACTCAGCTGTCTCCTTGTGTTGCCGGCTTTGTAAAAATAAAAAGAATGAACGAGTACCTACGGATGCTGTGTGATTATTAAGGAACCTGGGTTTTAAGGCTGCACATGGACCGGGGACTTTGGATTAAAGGCTGCAACTCTGGGCCCAATAGCGTGAGAAGCTTCCTTCCATCAGCCTCACCCACAACAGTCCTGTTAGTGGAGAAAATAGATGTTATGAAAGCCTGCCTCTGCCTAGACCATCTCAGTAACCACCTTTCTTTTCTTAATACCCTTTGCTGTTAATTTGAGGGCGAAGTCTTCTACCCGCCTTCGCGATCCGCGTCCACAGCAGCTCTGTGGAGTGTGATTAACGCCAGCCTTCTGCCGAGGCTCAGGACTTGAACGCTTGCGAGGTGCCCGGAGCCAGACTGAAGCCCAGATTTGTCTCTGTGTCCAAACAGGTGTTAATTCTTAGTTGTCTTTTTCAATTTTAAATGTCCCACAACAGTAGTGGTGTATGCAGCATATCCAAGGGGACAAGGAGGCAAGTGTAACTGCTCTCCCTTCCTGTGAGCAGTTACTGTCAAGCTACCCAAAAGCATGAGAGACAATATTTCCCTTCACCGACAGATTTGTTTTGCTTCAGTCTTAGGGTTAAATTCTTTAGTTTGTGTGTTTCAGAGGTCCTAGTGCAGAAGGCTAGAACTGTGTTTAAATACAGAATTTCTGAGTTCACTATTTTGCCACTAAATAATCCCTCTTCACGCGAGGTAGAATGTCTAGATTCCTCTTTGTGCGCCAAGCCACAGGGCAAAGTAAAATACAAATTTACTAAAGGAATAGTTTAAATTTTCCGAGCACTAGAGGGCGCCAGAGTTTTTAAACAGTTTACTGGTACATTTTAGGAATGTATTACCAGCGCATTCCTCATTGGGAATTTGTACCTGTACAAGATACACCTGGATTCGTCGTCCTCCCAGTTGGCGGCAGTTTTCGTGGAGAAGCCTGCCAGCTCCGTGAAAGTCCAGTCGAAGCGCTGGCCCTGCTCACGGCCCCACGGACACTAGGGTGCAGTCGCCGCCTCCTTCCTAGGCAGCGCTCCGGTGAAAACCCTGGGTCCACCACTAGGCAGAGGTAGGAGCTGGGCGTCTGCGGACACCCCAGCGGAGCCACCAGGCCTACTCCTGGCCCTAGAGTTACCAAAAGCTTTCTCGTAAGAGCTTCGGGAGGTAGAGAGAATGAAAGAGAAAAGATGGAGCAAAACATTTGCAGTAAGGCTCAAAGTAGGGAGAGTGAATTGCTGTGTGCAGCTGTTCCGACTGGCTGTCCTGTGACCATGTCCGTGGGGTCCTCTCCGAGCACAGCATGTGATCACGTAGGGCCTGTCCTGCTCAGTACGCTGGATACGGAACAAGCCTTCTGACAGAAGTGGGGCGCACGTGCCAGCCCCCTGGACCCCACACTCACTGCTGCTGTGTGGCCTCGGCAAGCAGAGAGCCTTCCGTCTGAGCCTTCTAATGTCAGGATATGATTTTCTATTTTTAAGGCACTTCTAACACTAAACTACTTGGAACTTGCAGAGAACCTTTATTATGATTTTAAGCCATATTCAGCCTAATCAAGAAGAAAAAATGTTTCCCGCTCACAAACCGTTAGTTCAAAATAAAAATAAGACTCGTAATAAAATCAAAATCATAACAGCTGGACCAAAAGAAGTTTGATTAAAGACACGCCTGACTTCTCTTTCTGGATTGTCTTATTTTAATCTTCTGTGTGGCTGTGCACACACATCTGTGCAAATGTTTGTTTGTGACAGACCTCAGCGATGCTAAACTAGCTTTTTCCAGCACTGGGCCCACCAAATGGTACATTTGAAGATTCCTCTAAATTGAAATCTGAGAAACAAGTTACTTGGCTTAAGAAAAAAAAAATCAACAAGCTGTCAAAAGAGTTTTCAACTTTAATAAACTCTATTACTTACTTTAGAAGCTGTGTATTTCTGTGGACCACCACATCTGGCTCCTATAAGTTTTATTCTCCCAGCCCAAAGAAGACCTATCCAGAAAACCGAGCTTTCCTGGTCTACCAACATCTCTCTGTATTCTTTCATGTATTTTGAAGGAAAGCAACAAATACTTATTGAGAAAAAAATAGATTTTATCTTCTCCCATTTGACATAAAACTGAATATTTTATAAGGAAAGGAAAAATGTAATTCTAATGTAAGCAGTAGAAAGCATGGCAGATTTTTAAAGAAGTTTTTAGTTTAGCATGAAGTGAAATATAAGATAAAAAATGAACTTGAATAATGTAACAGTTTTCCTTTTTTTGGTTTTGTGAGCCAGGGTTTCACTATACAGTTCAGGCTGGCATTGAACTCCGTAAGCATCCTGTCCTCTAACCCGCTGTGAGGCTCCCGCCTAGGCCTTCCGGTGTTTGCACTGCAGGAGTTTGCACTTCTGGTGTTTGCACTGCAGGAGTGTGCCGCTGCACGCAGCAACACGTTCTAAAAATAAATCTTTATTTTTCTACTCTGAAAAGAACGTTAATTGTTTGGGCTTTTATAAAAAATTGATAACCATCATGGAGTTATTTCTGTTAAGAGTTTATTGCTAGGCTCCAAGGGAAATTCAGAAAGGTAAGAAACCAACAAGCTTGTAAAAAGAGATTAGATTTACATTTTTTTTAAAAAGCAAAGAAGTCAACAGATGGTGATGATTCACAAATAGGTGACTCTGCCATGGCAGATGTTTAACTAAAGAGACTTGGCCTTCCGCACCGAGGGCAAATTGACAAGTACCTCTAATGAACAGAGGACAGAGAGTAGAGAATCTTTTTTTTTTTTTGAGACAGGGTCTCGCTTTGTAGTCCAGGCTGGCCCTGAGCTCACTATGTAGCCCAGGCAAGCCTGGAACTCAGCAATCCTCCTGTCTCTGCCTCCTGAGTGCTGGGATGACAGGCGTGAGCCACCACGCCCGGCACTGTGGCATGTGGTATTGATGGCTGGTGGGCGTGAGTCTCCACGCCCAGCATTGTATGTGGTTACCGGGCTCGAACTCAGGACCTTGGGCTTGTGAGGCAGGCGCCGGAACCACTGAGCTATATCTCCGGCTCGAGAGTAGAGAATCTTAATTCCAACAAGAGGGTCACAGTTGGCTTCTCTAAGGCTGTGACCAAGTGAAAAGGGAGGAGTACTCCAGGCAGATGAAATAGTATTAAGAAGCCCGAAAAGTGGCAAGCTGGAGAATTTGAAAGCTTGTCCCACTACTTATTGAAATAGGTTTTAATTACTATATTTATGAATTATATAATGACATTTATGTAGTCAATGTATTAAACTTAAATGCTCATTAATACCATATAAAAATTTTTAAATGTCCTTTAAAGGCATAACTGAGGTCTTAAGTAAGGGAAAGTCCTGGACACCTAAACAGAGATCATTAAAAATGTAAGTGATGGGGATTAAGTTATGTCATGCACTGGTGGAAATTCTCAATGCTGATTGTGATCATAGCATATATATATATATAATGTACCAAAAAACCCATTTTTAAAATGTAATAACACAGCAGACCTGGAAATATTTGCATGCATCTGTCCAACAAGTTTCTACGCCACTCAAGATGGAAACAAAGTATATGGGAAATGGTCTTCTGATTCAGGCTGAAGCCTCTGAAGAGTTAGGCCCTTGAGGAACTAGCTCATGGCAGAGGAGGGGAGGAAATCCTACTCGGATTTACAAGAGAAATGAAGGAAATCTACATGTCTCAATCTGGACTCTGGTTGGACTGGGTTTGGAGAGAAATAGAGAGAGGTGTCCATCCATCATTGAGCACACTGTCACGTCTACACAGATTTATTCAGATATGGTCTTTGGAAGAGCACATCTACAAACATTCTCATCCAATTTCCACAGAAACCGCACCACTCACCAGTCGTGATTGCAAAACATATCAGGAAACAACTCCCAGTGCATGAAATCCGAGGTCACCAGGCTACAGGAGCCGATGGAGCCTCAAGGTATCAACACAATAGAAGTGTACTGATGGAGGACATAGGGAAATCACTGGCTGTTTGGTTTCTTTTTCCATATGCAGAAAGATTCCTGCAGTGACAACATCGGCCTGTTGCTCCATCTCTGAGTCACCTCAGTCAGACCTGTTTGAAGGCTGCCAGCCGTCAGTCCGCATCCTTTAGAGCGATGAAGTTAATCTAACACAACCACTGTCAAGGCTAGGGGTTTATCTTTCTTATCTTTCTACCCGGGTCCACTGCGAGTTCGGAATCCTAGGTGTGTCTGGGAGTGGGACCGAACCCAAGGTCTGGCCTGTGGGATGGGTTGGCTTGAAGCAGCGAGAGAAGACATGTATTTGGCATAGCACATTCTCCAGCCTCACTCCCCTCCAAGCCCCTTCTTGCCCAGCCCTCTGCGAGGCTCCGAAGCAGCCAGCTTCACAGAGCGCGCCAGGCATGACATTTCTCTTCAGCTGATTCTGTAAAACGCTGGATTTGTGATGATCACCAAACACACGGTAATCACTCGTTATCAGAGGCCGGGGTTCACGGCAGCTCTGTGGATGAGGCGATGCCAGGAGCAACAGTATTGCTGCATAAATGAATGGTATTGGGAAACCACAGAGGCAGGGAGATTCATAGGAGTTCCACACAAATAAATTTTACAGAAATATGACATTTTGAATGTGCCTTGCTGTTGTCTTTTTCCTTAGTGTGAGACATGAAATTAGAGGATAGCAAATTTGACAGTTTTAAAACAAAAGTGATCATTCTTGTACCTGAGCAGGAAGAGACAGTACCTTGACACGACTCTCTGAGTAAATTCAGTTGTCACATACAAGAGCCATCAGTGTAATGCCACCCCTCCCCCGGGCTTTCATCATTCCCTCTCTGGCTCTGCCTCAGTGTATTAGGTCCATCCTGACTGTCCAAACTGATCATTTCTCAAAATCTTTACTGTAATCACATTTACAAAGACACTGTTACCATATGCAGTATTATCAGATTTTAGAAATTATTGTGTGGACATGTTTAAGAGCCATTATCTTGTTTACCATAGTGGGTATCGGTATGTAAGGGACAGTTTTCTGCTGCTGCTGGGGCTAAACGCTCTATACTCACGATTTTGGCTCATTTTGGCTCACAGTTTCAGTGGGTTTAGTTGGACCATGTCATCCAGCTCCAAGCAGAAACGGCATGGGGCAGTGGTTTGTCAGAAGAGAGCTGTTGGTGTCTTAATGCAGAAAGGGAGAAAGGAGGAAGAGAGGACAAGACTATCCCTCCAGGTCACACGCCACTCGCTTGCTGCTTCTCATCAGCCCCCACATCAAAACGTGACACTTTGGGGCTACATTTAGATCTTTAAGCTGTGACACTGTGCAATTTTTGTGTAATTTTCTTAGGGTCTAGGTTTTTAAAGTTATTTGGGGTTTATAGAAAAATTGTGTAGAAAATTCACAGTTTCCAGATATCCTTTGGATGTCCCTCAATCCCACCAATACCGGGCACTCCAGCGGTTCATCTGTTAAAAATCACATTAAGGCCGGGCATGTTGGCTCACACCTGTCATCCCAGCACTCGGGAGGCAGAGACAGGAGGATTGCTGAGTTCGAGGCTTGCCTGGGCTACATAGTGAACTCAGAGCCAGCCTGAACTACAAAGTGAGACCCTGTCTCAAAAAAAAAAACCACATTAAGGGCATTTCTCTCTCTCTCTCCCTCTCTCCCTCTCTCTCTCTCTCTCTGTTGTTCTCTCCTCCTACTCCCCCTCTCTGCCTCTCATATTCCTCTCTTTCTATTCCTCTCCTTCTCCCTCTCTTTTTGGTTTGGTGACAGGATCCAGCTATGTAGTTCAGACTGACCCTGAACTCATGGTGATCCTATGCTGGATTACAGATGTTGACACCATGTCTGATAAGATTTACTCTTGATATATATTCTGTGGGTTTGGACAAACATAGAATGACATATATCTCTCCCTGGCTAACATGGGTCCTTGCTTTAGTGATAGTGGAAATTAAAGTGAGGGAGTCAGCATGAATTACTAGGACAAAGCTTTAGCTGAAGTGTAAAAGGTAATGAAAGAGGGGACAGCTTTGACAAGGATCATCTCCTCTAACAAAGGAAAGAAGAGAAAATAGGGAAGGGGCTTTGGTTTGAGAAACTGAAGGGGACACAGATGTGAAGGGGAGGGTCAGGCTAGCCTGACATCAAAAGCTTAGGAACCAATTTTATGGGGCTCTATAGTGGACTTGGGTCTGGTTGATCATTATCCATGTCTTGGTTTCATATTTCTAGAGGAATCTTTATGGCTTGAGGGACAGTTCAGTTCCCACAAGATGACCTCCTGGTGCAGTGCTCTGTAAGGTTGTTTTTTCTGGGGTGGGCAGGTCACTCCGAGCTTAGGACAATGGCTGGATATTCCAGATGTTGCTCCATGAGGATCTGGAACCAGGTGTTGTAAAGCTGGAAATGGGCTGTCCCTGTAAATCCTGAAAATGATCTTGGTTACTCTTATCTCAGTATCTTCAGACTTGAAGGGGAATTAGATGAGACAGATAAATTTAGGGACTAGCAGATGTTGCTTTGCCAATTTTTAAAAACAGATATCCCCTAAATGTCTAACATGAATGTTTGCAGAGCTGAGAGTCCCCCAAGGTTTACAAAATGAAAGCCAAGCTTTGCTCTGCTCAGTCGCCTGTTGGTCACCAGGAGCAAAAACCCACCCTTCTCTGCCTCAGAAGAAAACAGATTTTGCCTTTAATGAGTACCAGGTTATGGAGCCAGGAGTCTCTCTGTCTTTTGTTCCTGTGGTGATTTCCAACTGTGTCATTCCCACCATTACGTATCATACAGAACAGTGTCGTTGGCCCGCCCTCCTTCCTCTCTGATCTCCACCACCACTTATCCTTTGTATCTCTACATTTTTGCCTTTTCCAGTGTAACAAATAGTTGAATGCATTGAATGTTGCAGGCATTTTAGAATGGTGGCTTTGACTAAGTCAAATCTAAACGTCCTTAGTCTAAGGAGACAAGCACCCACCCACTCACTGCCTTTCACACGCTTCTACAGGGATGATGACAAAGATTTCAATGCGGGGGTTTGAGTTAAAGCGTTTCTCCTTAGGCAGATAAAATTTGATGATTGAAAGCACATCTAGAAAAAGTTAACCTTCGATTGTACTTTGCCGTGTCCAGAGCACTTTCCCACAGGGCCTCGCGGATCCTCATCGCTGTCCAAGGTAGAGGCATCGTACTCCGCCCTGGCAGAGCCGCCCCTTGAACCGAAGTCTTCTGGCGTAAAGCTGGTCCGTTCTGCGTTACAAATAGTTGCTTTCTTCAACGCTGCAAATGGTACGTCTCTGAGTACGTACATCAGTAGTTTTCAAAATATAATTCCTGGACTCCACCTGGGCCTTGTTCTTGGCCCTCTGCCTGTTTATTGAAGGTGAGACTAAGAAATCTATTTCTACTAAATCCTTCCCGTGATTCCGATGCACTGCGGATCTAAGATGTGGCCTTTGTCTCCTAACTACTTAGGATCCCCGGATCAAAGCTCCGCAAAGCGTAATTCAGCGTTTAAAACAGGACCGTCGTTAGAGAGACTCCTGGAAGCATAAACAGCAGTCTCAGAAAACTGATTCTCCCTCAAGTTATTTTTCTTTTCTTTCTTGACAGAAGTGCGACATAATCCGTTTGTGTAGAGAAGGGAGAAGTGTCACGTGGGCTGCTCCGGCCCAGCCAGGTAATCACGGCCTCATCTTCCACCTTATTTCGCCCTGAGTCTTTGTCCTGCCAGATCATGGTCCGGGGCTGCAGAAGACCCGGATGATGAGATTAGGCCTCGCACAGTTGGTGGGAGAAAACAGACAGTTGGGTGAGACAAAACGTCCTGGGCTGAGGAGGGCAAAGGGAAAGCCTGTGTTTTATCTGTTGCTGGTACTGCACTGTACTCGTTCAGGAGCCGGGAGCACAGGGCCAGCGCCCTTCCGAGGAATCATCTAGACCCGTCCAGACACATCGTCTCGGACCCGCTTTCCGGCCACAAGACAGGGCCGTTGGGAAGGACAAGGACCCTTGCCGGTCACCGCCCTGAAAGTCTTTTGCCCGCTATTTTTGGCTCACTGTCCAGATCAAAGGATTAGTCCAGCTCTGAGTGGGGTTTGGGAAAGATGGCCCAAGAAGCTTCCTGGGAACAGTTCTCGTTTATCACCAAAAGTGGTTATTTCCAGGGACTTAGGGAGAAGACAGGTCAGTGGTGCTTTCCCCAGAGGTACAGAGGCGGGGTCGGGGCTCATGTCCACCCCGCCCTACCTTTCCCTGCCGGCCTGCTTTCGTCAGAACCTCTCTAACCTCCACGTGGAATGAGGCTGTCGAGTTTAGGGGGACAGGGAGCCGTAGCCGTGTACAAACCCATTCCGTACATTAACTCACTTTATCCCTACAGCAAATTCACTAGGTTTTCGTCAGTGTTCAGACAGAAAAGCAGGTCCGAGGAGACCGTGTTACTCACTCTAAATCGCACAGGCTGCCGCCGGCCGTGAGGCCGTGCACTGAGACGCGGCTCCGGAGTGCCCGCTGGCGGTCACAGCACCCGGGCCGGGGCCTGCCCGAGGACGGCCCTCCGGGCGCGCTTCCGTGAGTCCTGACCCGCAGCTCCCTGGAGATTACAACGCAGACATCCTCCTTCTCGCTGCGCAACACGGACTCTGATCGTGCTGCCCTGAGAAAATTATGCTGCACGTCTCCACCCCCGATGGAAGGGGTCGGGGAGCAAAGGTGGCCACGTCGGAGCTTTCTTCACAGGTGATCCTCGCTGATTCTGTCTGTTCCTCTTTCTCCGGCCTCCGTGTTATCGGCCCGCCTCCAAGATAACAGAAGTCCAGTGGATTTTTGTTATCTCTCACATGAGGAGAAGGAGTCGAGGCGAGCATTTTACTAGAAGGTGCTGAACAGCACCTGCTGCACTCAGCGTTCTCGGCACGAGCCTGGAAGTGCTGTGCTGTGTGCCCTGCACACCGGGAGACGCCACCTATGTGAACAGTGACATTTCGGTCAGCTGCTCCTTCATTTGTGATGATCGACACACATGTGTATGTTTGCGTATGTGTATGCACAGACGTGTGTACGAATAGACAGGCATTATTTTTATTGGGATTTATTTATCGTTATAAATACCCTACTCTGTATTTATGAATTCCATTTACAGTCTTCTTTCTCAGGCTATCTGTCAGGGCGACTGTGCTGGGGTCCGGGCCTGCAGGGCGTTCCCGGGCACCGCACATGGCGTGCAGAACGGAGTGGCAAAGCACCTGGAGTCAGCTCGGGATTCTCCCACAGGACCCAGAAAAGTACAAGTGCTCACACTCGTCTGTGTGTCAGCCACTTCGACTGGGGCGCTTCCACCGAGAGCTCTTCTCAAGCAATTTCTAAAGGAATACAGAGGTAGCTGGAGGTGTGAGACTTACATTCGTGTAAGCCCAGGACCCCGGGGCTCTGCATGAGCATCTGGATTGCAAGCCCGAGCTGGGAGGCTGAGCAAGACTCTGTCTCCAAATGAAAATGACAGAAGGGCTGTGGACTTGGCTTAGAGTGAGATCCCTGGGTTCGGTCCCCAGCGAACCCTCCCCTCATACACATGAAGAAGGAGAGAAAGAAGAAGGGAAGGAAGGAGCAAACGAACAAACGAAGATGTGCATTAAATACATTTGTACAAGGTTATAACAATGCAAATTTCAAATAATATAGTCACCCCTTGAAGGGTTAATTATTTTAATTGAATTCTTTATTAGTACATTTTACATGCAGCTCACAATCACACTCAGCATTGAAGAATTTGTACCAGTGTATGACACAAGTTAATTATCATTTTTACCCACATCTCTACCCACCCACAACCCTCACCCCCCTATATACATGTGTTTTTCTTTCCATATCATATTTATTTTTTCCCCTCATTACTTTCCCCTACCACATTCCCTTTGAGTATTTCCTATTTCACAAAATCTATCATACATTCTAGAACTCATTTACATCTACAGGTTCTCATACCAGAGAAAAGATACCATATTTACATATCTGTGATCTATTTATTTCACTTAGTGTGTCCTCAAGGTTTGTCCATTTGCACATAAATGACTGAAACTTATCATTCTTTATGGCAGAGTAATAACTCCATTTTATTAAAAAACACACACACACACACACACACATCTTCTTTATCCAGTCTCCGATTGATGGGCATCTGGGTTGTTTCCAAGATTGGGCTATCACAAACTGAGCTGCTATGAACATGGGTATGCATATGTCTTTACAATATAATTCTTTTGATTCCTTCAAGTATATTCCTAGCAGGGTAATAGCAGGGTCAAAAGAACCTCTAATCCTAGTTTTCTGAGGAATCTCCACAATGGTTTTCAACCAGCAATAAATGCTGGTGAGGCTGTGGGGCTGTTCTGAGAAAGGAATACTTCTCCACTGTTGGTTGAAGGGTTAATTTTAAAAATTAAGCTGGGCGTGGTGGCTCACGATTGTAATCCCAGCACTCTGGACATAGAGGCAGGAGGATTGCTGAGTTCGAGGCTTGCCTGGGCTACATAATGAGCTCAGGGACAGTCTGAGCTACAAAGTGAGCTCCTGGCTCCAAAACTAACTAAGTAGATAAAAATAAAAATTAAGAAACATTTCTATAAAAGAATGCCATGCAGACAAGGACACATGAATGTTTTACAGTTGTAGTCCAAGATGAGATTTAAGACATAGGAAATAATTTCTCAATCTGCACATGCACCACCACAGACCCAGGGTACTGTGGAGTGTGGACCCAGCCAGCAGATTCAGGAAAAACGGCCTCTTCTCAATACTGGAGTTGTGATATGCAGCAAAGCTTAAAGTATGAAGAAATCCCCCATGGTATTGCCTTAGTGTCTCTCCAGGTCCTTATACATAGCCTTTCTGAAACTGCACAACTTCTGACAGGTCTTTGGTGTTTAGAAGCAGCTTCTTCTACACTTGGCGACTCTGCTCCAACCCATTCAGCAAGTTATACGGGAGCCCACCCTCATCGGGCAGGGACCAAAGTGCAAAAGGGCCACAGAGCAGTGCAAGCAGCCCTGCTCTTTACCCATCTGGCCTAGCAAACCCCATGCTAGGCGACAGATCTTTGCTATAAAATGAGCTATGTAGCCTTTAGAAAAGCTCCAATGTAAGAATCATGAAGTATGTTCTTTGGTTCTGAAATAAGGTCACATAATGTACAGTGATTAATTATATACTTGGACATGTTTCCGGGCATTAGCGAGAGTAGAGCTGAGGCACGGGACCGCACTCCCACTTGGAGCTGCTTCTGTTGGGCCAGAGGCTCTCCTCCAGGAGAAAATCCTCCCCGCTCCCTTGAAAGGGATACATAATGATGCTACAACTTGGAAAGGAGATGCCACCTAGATGTGGAGGTCAGGGATGCCACTAAGTGTCCTGCGGTGTGTGGGACAGCCCCCCTGGAACGGTGAATTATCTGCCCTGAGACATGCAAGAGCCGAGTTGTGAAACATCTATTCCTAGACTTGGGTGAATCCAGAAAGAGTTCAATTATGTATTGGAAATGATACTCCAGGATTAGACACGATGGGGCCAGAAAGCCTGAGTGAGCTTCTCCAGCACTGGACCGGCGCCCCGTGGTGCCACCTCCGCTGTGCTGGCACTTCTCCATTGGTAGGAGGAGGGGGAAGTCCATGCTTAGGTAATTAGTGGATGGCTATATTGACATGTAGATGGGAACCAAAAGTATGGGAGAGGGTTTAAAAACAATAATAAGGGGAAATCCTGATGGGAAATGCTCTAGGCAGTGCATCTTCAAAGTGATACAATGTACAAATACACACAGATTCCTATGAAGTAGTAAGAGTTACTCTTGAAGCAGGAAATAAGATCAAATGTAAGTAAGTCTGACAAGGAAGGATGGGGTGGACCTATGTGTGCATGACCAAAATAATCAGAAGGCGGCCCAGCTTTTGGTGCTGGCAGAGGGCAAAACAGTTCCTCCCAGTCAAACATGAAGGCAAAAGTTAATTTGCATTTCAATTAAACTCCATGAATTATGCTTGTGCAATTTATGGCTAAAGACAATGGAAGAAAGCATGATGAGTACACAGATATTGAAAGATCATTTTGAACGATAAAAAAACCCTAAGCTTTCCTCAACAAGGAAATTAATTAGGAGGGAAATTCCTACTGAAAGGACAGAAACATTCATTGGGAGCAAATTTCAATGTCTGACTGATGCCACTTAGATATTATCTATATTTCAAAGGTTATGACTCATAGATATAAGCAGGTGAGAAGAGAATATTGTGCCCACACCCTTGAGAAATACTGTACCTGGGTGGCACGGATGGCACCTGCTGTCAAGTGATGACGGCCACTGACAGCCTCACCCTGTGTGGCCCTTGCTCCGGCCCCCCTCCCACCATCCTAAGTTGCCTTCCTTGTGCTCGCTTCGGCAGCACAGTAAGATTTAGAGTAATACCTTCTTCTTCCCCAGTAAGTCCTTTGAATTTTTCTGACATTTGGTGACAAATAAAGGCTTCTAAAATCCAACTCTGAGCCTGGCACAGGGGTATTCGCCTGTACCCCCAGCACTCAGCCACCTGAGACAAGAGGACTGCCATGAGTTTGAGGCTACAATGTGAGTTCGAAGCAAAATCCTGTTTCAAATAACCAAATCAATAAAGTAAAATACAAATCTAATCAAACAATAGATATATGTTTGAGTATCTACATATACACATATATTTATATATGTAAAGATGCACATATACACACATATACGTGCAAAGGTGTATATATAAAGATTAGGTATATATATACATATATATATGTATATATATGAAACAGACTTAAAATGAAATAATCATGCATAAACATTATAACCTTATAGGAATTATGTCTGGTTGATGGGATAATAAAAATTTTTCTTTGTGAGTTTTCATAGTTAGGTTGATTATTTGTTAAAGTGTAATTTTAATATTACTTAAAAATGTACAGGTTGATTCCTAGATATTTCATTTTTCTGGGTGCTACTGTGAAAGGGATTGACTCCCCAATTTCTCTTTCAGTGAGTCTGTTGTTTATATAGACAAAGGCTATTGATTTTTGAGCATTAACCCTGTATCCAGCAACACTACCAAATGTGGTAATTAAGTCTAGTAGTCTTTTGGTTGAGTTTTTAGGATCCTCTAGATAGGGTATCATATCATCAGCAAATGACAGTTTAACTTCTTCCTTTCCTATCTTTATTCCTTTTATATCTTTGTCCTGCTTGATTGCTATGGCTAATGCTAGAAAGTATGACAGTCTTTATAGAATGGGAAATTTCCAAAGGAAATTTGGTGTGGGGATGTAATGAGGGGAAGGACTAAATATGATTCTGAAAGAAAATAAAAGAGCATGTATATAGGGTGTGGGGAGGTGTGCGTGGGTGGGGATACGGGTAAAAATGAGAACTGACTGCGTCATATATTGGTACAAATTCCCCAATGTTATGTGTGATTGTGAGATGTATATAAAATGTACCAATAAATAATTCAATTAAAAAATACATACTAGAAGAGGGAACATCTTTCATATAATAGAGATTATCTATCATAAATTAAAGTTTTAAAATTATGGTTAATAAAAAAATGTAGAGGAAATTTGGCATGGGGCACATACATAATCCCAGTACCCAGGAGGTTCAGACAGGAAGATCGTGAATCTGAGTTTGGATTCAAATGCACTAATAGCATTTAAAGCTCTTCTGGACAATACAGGAAAACCCTTCCTCAAAGAAAAAAGCAGAAGAAGAAAATATCCAATGACTGAGAAAATGTTGATGTAGCTATTAATTTTAGAAATATTTACAAAGTTCTACATAGTACGATCCCACAAAATGTGTATTTTATATAAATGACAGTGGTCCACATAGCATAATTAGATTTTTATACAAGCACAAGAAAATAATTCTACCCATAAAAGACAAACACAAAAATTCTTTGTATTACACAGATAGGTACCAAGTGCATATACACTGCGAGATGCCCATGCACGTGTGTGTGTACATATACTGTGAGGTATAGGTGTGTATGTACATATATAATATACGCACATGAACACATAAATGCTAGCACTGGCCATGTGCTAAAAGCTTTGGTTTTGCATCTTTCTTTGTGCTTTAGCTGTATTTTCAAAGCCTCTAACAGTGAGTATGTAAATCTTGGTAGAATCTCCGCTGAGTATGATTCTCTGTGGAACAAACATAAACGTGTGCCCGAAACGTACAGCAAAACCAGCCGATGCCTTGTCTGGGTTGTTTGTTGTTGTTGTTTGGTTTAGTGTGGCTTTTTTGGAGACAAGGTCTTGCCATACTTCAGGCTACCCTTCACTCAATACACAGCCCAGACTGGCCTCGAACCTTCAGCAATCCTCCTGTCTCAGCCTCCTAAGTGCTGGGATTATAGGCAGGGGCCACCACACCTGGCAACTGATGCTTTTTCTAAACGTAGTGAGAATCTCTTATTTCCTCTGGCCTATGTCTTCAATGCCTAACTAGTACTTTGCCAGCATTATTTTCTCACCTGAAGATGAAAAATTTACTTCATTTCATCCCAGTGCCAACGTCCCTGGTAGCATTTAGCCTGCCGGACAGCATTGAAGCCAGGTACCTGCGGTTGACTCTCTTCCTGAGCCTGCGCATGGAGGCTCCGCAGTTAAGCTCCGAAGGAGCCAGGGAGTCAAAAATAATAACACTAGGTGAACCCAGAGCCGGCCCAACAGCAAAGACCATGAGGGAGGTAGAATTCACTGTCAGGAACATATCAGAGTCCAATGCCGATATCCCATGAGAAGGAAAGAATATGTACTGAGTGAATAAGTGGGTGAAAGAATTAGCGGTAGGAAAGAAAGTAACCAAAGAAAAGCTGTAGGCACAAATTGAGGGGCTTTCTGCAGATGGTTTCTTCCTCCTGTGAGCCGCACGCAGTTCATCTGCTGAGAACCAGGGAAAAAGGTTATAAGATGGTAAAGATTCAGCCCTTGGCACGATCATGGAGGGAACTGACCGAGATGCACAGAAGTCTTGGCAGGCAGGGCGGAAGCTTAGCCTGGGCTAGAAATCATGAATATGGAGTAGAAACTTGGTCGACAGGAAAGCGTGGAAGATTTTTTATTCTGGAAAGATTGCTGACTGGGTAGAAATGGTAAGTAAACCGAAGGGGGTTCCAATTCGGGCAAACATGGAGGCAACCGAGCAGAACACTCTCCAGGCTAAGAACTGGTGTGGGAGGCAGCGGGGACCGGGGAAGAGGGCAGGTGGAAAGCTCTCGCTAGTGTCGGCGTTTTGAATGTCACCGAAGGAGCAAGGGCGGGACCAATCAGAGGGCACGCGTGGACGTGGGCGGGGAAATCCACAAGTAGTGGCTGTCCCTACGTGGGTGCTCACGGGGCCGTGAGCGGGGGACAGGTGGCCTGTCCACGTGAACTCTGAGGCCGACCAGGACGACGGCAGGACACAGAGGACAATGTTAGGCCAGGATTTTCAGCTGGGCAGGGAGAGGTGGCAGATGACAGTGGTGAGGTGGGCTGGAGGGGTACAGCCAAAAGGGGCCTCGGACCAAAGGTTTTATATTTTTTTCAGGCAGAAACACGCATGGTTTGATGTGGTCACGAGAAGCCTTGACACGGCAAACCCATCTTTTTCCACCTGGGGTATGAGGTAAACAGGAAACCGGCGACGCCCTGATATACGCTGTTCGAGGGTGTGCATCGATCGCTGTGGAGGGACCCAATTACAAAGAAGGAGCCGCGAATCCTTCGTGCAAGAACATTCGAGCAGATGTGTGAACGCTCTGACACGGGTGCTTTGTTATTAACAAGAATCCATGAGCCACAGTCACCATTACACGGGTAGATATCTTCCGAGACCCTGTCGTACAACTACTTTTTTTCCAAAGAAAGCAGAGAAGCCACCTAAGGTACATCATCGCACAATTCTTAGCAGTCCTGATATCTAGAGGCTAGTCACTAACACAAAATGAAGCAGCTTCGTTAGCACAGTTTGGAGAGCACCCCGTTTCTACTCACAGCCAGGCGTGTGTGGGGACCCTTGATATTTTCCTATTAACTCCCTTCTGTCCCTCCAGTTCTCTTGAAGACCTCTGAGGTTTTTTGTTATGTCATTTCGGGTGAGAAAAAAACCCAAAATCTATAAATTCTGAGATGGTTAGGAAGTGCCTTAACATGTTTTTTGCTTATAATATTTAAAAAATAATGATCAAGCAAAAAAGGCTTTCTTCTGCACACAACAGGTAAAAAGACTTCTGTGATCTGTGGAAAGCTCTGTGTTTAAGATGTGCTGTGCACATCCGGTTGCCTTTGCCACCGATGTCTTTGGACTCCATCATAATGTTACCCTGGTTCTAATAGGCCAGCTGTGTTTGTCTTTATCAGCTACGCTGAGATCTTTACGAGTGGGAAAAAGGTAAACTGATCCAGTCCTGGCAGCTAGCGGCAAGCGCGCCGGGGCCGCCTGTGACGGGGCCCTCGTCACCAGACCCACCGCTCTGAGGGCTGGGGCCGCCCGGGCTTCCTCTTCTCCCTCAAGCACTTTCCTCTCCTCTCCTGTGTCTTTTCCTTCCCTTCTTTCCTCTCGCCCTCAGCTCTGCTGTCATAAACGACTCCTACTTTCCACCGAGTTGAAAGGTTAATGACTCCCAGATGATTCTCTTTGGCAAAAGACAGTGAGACAAAAGCCGAGGCAGCCCATGTTAATAAGGCTTCTCGGTACGGGTTACAAGCTTGCTTTCCAAGTCTGCTTGTGTTCTGCTGTTTCCGCCTTTCTGCAGAAAACAAGCAGCGAGTAGAAAAGTAGTGTCCTTTTGGAGAAGTATCAGGAATTGAACCCAGGGCCAAGTAGCCGGGACTGCAAGTGTTCGCCACCATGGCCAGTGCGCGTTTCCTTTTTAACGTGCTTACCTGATAATATGGAGGACAAGCCACTGAGAGAGCGGCCGCCCGGCGGACACGGTCCACGTTCTGCAAGGCGGCTCTGCTGACCGAGGCCCTTCTTCGGCCTTTCGGCCCACCCCTGCCTCCCTGAGCGCGTCCGGCCCAGGCTGCACGGAGTATCCGCTAAAGCGCAGTCAGCGAGACGCGCTCTGCTCACGGCCAGGCCCAGGCACGGCCTCCTTCTGGTGAGCAGTAGGCGAAGGCCAGTGGAGACCGGGACTGTGCGCTTCACCGCGGCGTCCGTCCTCCGGCGCCAGGGCCGGTCTGGGTTAGGTGTCCGCAGCAGAGAAAGAGGGTCGGCGTCGCTCCCTCCTTTTTGCCTCCCAGCCGCCCTCTTCCGCCTTATGCCAACACGGGGCGCCGCGCGGCTTCCGGTTCACCAGGCTGGGGGGAGAAGGAAACACAGGACCGGTTCACGCCGGCGGCGGAGCTTTAACGCCGGCTCTCGGGGCAGTTCTTAGTCGGCAGCCGCAGTTCTCCCCGCTGAAAGCGCAGTCAGCGGCCCGGCCCCGGGAAACCGGCACGAGATGCTCCTCGGCGGCTCTCGCGTCCCGCAGCCCGACAGGCACCGCAGGCGGCGCGCTGGGAAGCGCATTTCGGGGCGGCCCGCAGTCCCGTCCTGTGCGGGGCACCGGCGGCCGGGGAGAACGGGGCAGGCCGGGCCGGGCCAGCGACGCGGGACAGAGCGCGCTGCTCGGGATGAGGCATGTTGTGTGCCTAACACACGAGCCCATTACTATGTACAGTTCATGCGCATGAATCAGAAGCTACGTTAAAACGAAGTACCAAGAGTAAATACGAAAAAGTTATGTTTGTGGAATGAGCTCAAGCACAAAAAGCTGTCCGCTCCTGCAGGATGCACTTTGTCCGAAATAGCCGGAGTCGAGCCGGAAACGGAAGGAAGGCCTGCCGGGCGCTGCGGGGGGAGGGGAGGTCTGATTTCCGGGCGCGGGTTTCTTTTGGGAATGACGAACCGTTGGGCAACATGACAACAGTGGTTGTTTATGACAGTGTGAATATATGTAGATGCGGTGAATCTTGTACTTTAAACATTCACTCTTATGTTAACTTTTTCTCAATAAAAAGAACTTAGGAAAAAAGAAAACTAAAATTTCAGTCTCAGTGATCACACTAACTTTAACTTTTAAACTGTGTTCATCATTAATTCTGGCAACCTGTAACCATAAAACAGAGATAAGTCACTACAGAGTCTCTCTATCTCTGTGTGTACTTGATACACACTGAAAATTATGGTAGTGTCGATATAGTTTGCACTTTGACCTTGTAAGTAGAAAACTATCTTCAAATAGCTCTAATTCTCGAAATAATTGCGCCCACAAATGGTAGTTGAAGACACAGTAGATATGTCTTTAAAGTTTTAGTTCAGCTAGATTTCAGCAGATACTTAAAAGTATGCAAAGAGAAATCAAAGTGACTTCGCAGAGAGTGTCCAGACAATCCCTTGAACTTTAAACTTCCACATCACAGATCCAGGGGCTCTGAGATAAGACGGGGAATAAATTCTCCCCCGGGGCAGGGCTGCTTTGCTACCTGCCTTGAGCTGCTGCACCCGCCATCATGACATTTAACGGGACCTGGAAAGTGGACCGAAGTGAGAACTATGAGAAGTTTATGGAAAAGCTGGGTAAAGATTTCATTCTTTCATTTCATTCTTTGCTTCCTCAGCAACCTTTTCCTGGCTTAGGGAATGCTCTGACGTAGTGAGGACCCAGAGTCACGACAGGAGCCCCTTTCTGCGTCAGCAGGACGATGCTGTCCCCCTCACGAAAGGAAAGATCCTTTGAGTACACACCTCGAGACATGTGCACAAAATCTACAGCTGTTTCCTTTGCTCTTTCGCTCTGGGCTGCACCTGTCATTGAAAACTGGTGCTCTAGGCCTGGAGATTAGCTCAAGGGGTACCGTGCCAACTTTGGACCCACAAGGGCCTGAGTTCAATCTCTCATACCGCAAAAAAAAAAAAAAATTTATTTTGTTTTTTCAGAGTGAGAACATGATAAATAACAATTTCCAGATCCTAAATCTTAGAATTCTAATGGTTGGAAAACCAAAGATCATTTGATAAAGTAATGGGAAAAGTATTCTATCTAAACTTCATTGCTGTAAATAAATTAGAATTTGATTCTATTTTTCTGTGACATAAAATTTTAGGAAAAACTTCAAGCAGCTATGTATTTTCTTGGGGGAGTTTAATTGTTCTATGACTTTATGATAATATTCTGCCAGCCTTCACAGCAGAAGAAGGACAAACAATTTTGTGTAATTCTTCTTAACTAAAACTCTGCATCAATTTAATCTAATAAATTAAGGATTCCAAGTTTAAGTGTATGGGATTTGTACACTCATATGATAATAAAATAAACCATAAAATGTGATTACTTCACTATTCTTTTGTGTTAGTCAGATATGCCACAGAAAGCAAAGAGAATTATGAAGTTCAAATTCTTGCAGCAGGGCTTGCTAGAGGTATAGCTTGGTGGCAGGGCACTTACCTAGCATATGCAAGGCCCGGGCTTCAACTTTAGGCAGGGAAAAAATTTTTAAAAAAACTTTAAAACAAAACTTTGCTTTATGGAAAAGCAAAATGGTTAAAGAGTTAAAGTTATATTTCTTTATAAATATATTAATATAGCGTTCATTCATTCAGCATTTCTGGAATTTGATTTATTTCCTACCAAAAGTGTATTGATCTTATTTAAAAATACTCAGCTCTATGATCCTTCAATTCTCTGTATAATTTAACTTTTCTTATGTTTAGAAAAAGCACTAGAATCTCTTGAGCTGACTGAACTTGAACTTTTTCTACAGAAAACACTCTAAATGTTGCATATATGCTTCCAGGTTTTCTCGCCCATCCTCAAAATAAAAATAAGTAATTAAACGTAACAGCACTTAGACAAGGCAGCCTTTGCGAGGACGCTGGGATCTTACTTTCCCCAATTTCTTTCCTTTTGCAGGCATTAACATGGTGAAAAGGAAGCTTGCAACTCATGACCATTTGAAACTGATAATCACGCAAGAAGGAAATAAATTCACAGTGCAAGAATCAAGTGCTTTCCGAAATATTGAAATAGTTTTTGAACTTGGTGTCAACTTTAATTACAGCTTAGCAGACGGAACTGAACTCAATGTATGAACACTTTTAATCTCAATGCATTCTTCACTTTTCTACTCAATACTTAAAACAATCTTTTTTCTATCTTATTGGTGGCTTAATTAATGCAGGTCTTCTTCATTTATTGAGAGAGCTGGTGAAATCTGCCCACCTTTTATATCACACAAATGCAAGGATATCTATCTATCTATCTATCTATCTATCTATCTATCTATCTATCTATCTATCTATGTATGTCTGTCTATCTGGTAGCAGCAGTTGAACTCAGGACCTCTCCTTTGCCAGGCAGGTGCTGTGCCACTGAGTTAATTCCCTGGCTCTTGAAGATATTTAAATAGAATGCTTTTAATCTATGCACACACTTGTGAAGAATCTGGCTTTTAAAAATAGAAATTAAAAGATATTCTTTGAACATTTTCCAACTGATTGTATATAGAGCTATTCATCAAGAAATTTAAACCAGTGTGGTGGCTCATACGTAATCCCAACACTGGGGAAGCAGAGGCAGGAGGACTGCCATGAGTTCAAGGCTAGCCTGGGATATGTAGTGAGTTCAAGGTCAGCCTGAACTAAAGAGTGAGACCCTATCTCAAAAAAAAAGGCCATTTAAAGCTCAGTGTTTTCAACTTTACATACATGGCAGGGTCAAAGGCTTTTAGACTTTCAGAAATCAAACATAATAGCTATTTGATAATGTATTAAAATAATAAATTAATAAGTGAGTAAGCAAATGGAAATGTCTAATACTACATTGTAGATTATTGAGAATGTACCTTTTCATATTGAAGACAAAAAATTTTTAAGAATTCATCATTTTCAACCAATTTCTACAACTTTTTTTAACCTGAGAGATTTTTGTTGTTTTGTTTTGTTCTGTTTTGTGGTACCGGGGATCAAACTCAGGACCTTGTACTTGTGAGGCAGGCACCAGAACCACTGAGCTTAATCCCCAGCCCTCTTCAAACTTTTTCTTATTATATATATTTCAAAGGACAACATAGAACTTCAATGTTTTATTCATTGCCTTCAGCATTCAAAAATTCTGAATGGAAGCGATCATAATGGTGAAAGAAGCACACTTTTTGTTGTTGTTCGGTACCAGGAATGAAACTTGTGCGCTTGCCTGGCAGGCATCGCACCTCTGAGCTCTGGTCTCAGCCCATCGTAACGGTGAATAGCACACACTCCGGGCTCAGGAGCCTGTGCTCAGTCTGAATTACTCCGCCCTGTACAGATTCCTCAGCTGCGAATTGGACCTAATAGTGTTCACTTTGTAGAACTTCTATGAACATTAAAGGAAAAAGCAGTTCTACAGAAGTCAAAATAGCCAGTCTGGGAGGAAGAGGCACAGAAACTTATAAGGCTCTACTAAATGCATTATTGTTATTGTTGTTGTTGTTATTATTATTATTATTATTATATAGGGGAGCTGGAACCGTGAAGGAGATAAACTTGTTGGGAAATTCAAACTGGTAGAGAATGGAAAGGAACTGATTGCTGTCCGTGAAATTATAGGCAACGAACTAATCCAGGTGAGTTACAAAAAGATTTATAAACATTTTCCAAAGACAAAAAATTATTAGATAACAATAAATTTTAGTAATATCTTTAATAAGTACCTTTATATGTTATATTATAAATCTTAGTAATTTAAAAATAGATATTTTCTGATATGTATCAAAAAGCATTTATGACAAATGCATCAATGTCTTTTTTTTTTGAGACAGGGTCTCGCTTTGTAGTTCAGGCTGGCTCTGAACTCATGATGTAGCTCAGGCAAGCCTCGAACTCAGCAATCCTCCTGCCTCTGCCTCCTGAGTGCTGCGATGACAGGCGTGAGCCACCCAGCCTGGCATCAATACCTATTTTAACTACATATGTAAAATACCACAGCTCAAATGTGCTATTGGGTGAATTCTATATTTTCATAAAATATGGCTCTCAAGTACAAGAAAAATTGTATATATTTATTCAATGTTATAAAACACTAATCTTTCTTAACTTAGACATTTCTTAGTTATGAACTCTTTTATGTTTGTTAACACTTTTCAGACTTACACATATGAAGGGGTCGAGGCCAAGAGGATCTTTAAAAAGGAATGAGTATGATTCTCGGAGCACAACCCCAACTAGAAACTGGATGAAAGATCGATACTGGAGAAAAGCTGTTTTCCTTTCCCCTTCAAATGTAAGATTACTGGCTGATGAGTCCTTTTGTAAACAATGGTGTCTTTCCAGTCTTGCCAAAGCAAAAGAAGCAAAACATAGCTAGAATTTAATGTTTTATATTCTTTTAAGATATACATTGTTGGTGTTTGGAAAGAATCTGAAACTTGTAAAAACAGAAAAATAAACATTTTCCCCACAATGCTAAGAAGCTTCTCCTTAAAAAAAAAAAAAAAAAAAAATTCGGCGGCTTGCCTGGGCACCATAGTGAGCTCAAGGCCAGCCTGAACTGCAACACGAGACCCTGTCTCAAAAAGCAAAAAAAAAATTATGTGATACACAGAATGATAAAATGTTTTCATTTGTGCTTTTACTATTAGTAAATTTAAAACATAGGCTCCATGATAATCTTTAAAGTCTTATACTGGTTACGAATAATTTCTTTGGTAATATCTGTTATTATAAAAGTAATGTAAACTCCACTAGAAAATTTAGAAATAAGAAGTCTAAAAGAAATATTTCCATAAACCCACAATTCACAAAAAACTGTATTATATTTTTTCACTGTCAGTGATTACTAGACTTGGCATAAATCAGGATAGCTTGGAAAAAAATTGCTTTGCTAGTCTCTAACATCGAGTTGCTAGGCCAGAATCCCTGGGAATCGAACCAGAAATTTCAGAATCACTTCTCCGGACTCTGGTACAGCCTGTGCTCGACCACAGGACTGTGAGACACCAAACTGTTACAAAAAGTGTGCATGAGTGTGGTGTGTGTGTGTGTGTGTGTGGTACCAGGGACTGAACGGTTCTGAGCAGGCTCAGCAAGCGGTCTGCCACTGACTTACATGCCCAGGCCCCAGGACGTGACCTTTTACCATCAGGCCGTCCTCCGCTCTTTTTTCTTTTTTGCATAAGCACATACACTGCCAAATTTGCCAGGACTCAAAAATTTTCTCTTCACTCATATCCCCACACAGCATACTATGGTATGCACTTTAAGCAATTATGTTTTAGTAGGTGTATATTATGTAGTGAAGAATTAAGCATTTCCAAATCTACGGACATTTGATTTAACAGATTCTTTCTGATACTAATAGAAACAACAGCTGATATTTACATAATCCCTACTATGTGCAACACATTATTCTGCTATATACATATGACAGACATATGGCATTGCAGGAAAATATTTGAGCTCACAATGGAAATAATTAACTAGAGAATATATAATATTTTGCAAAAACGAGTCCACTGTTTGATAACTTTTTTTTTCTGAGACAGGGTCTTGCTTTGTAGTTCAGGCTGGCCCTGAGCTCACTATGTAGCCCAGGCAAGCCTGGAACTCAGCAATCCTCCTGTCTCTGCCTCCCGAGGGCTGGGATGACAGGCGTGAGCCACCACACCCGGTGTTCACACCTTCTTTAGCACCCTTTTCCTCTCCTCCTTGCCCCTTCCCTACATTTCTTGATCACCTTTCCATTTTTATCTTATTTTATTTTATTGTATTGTATTTACACTGTGAACCAAACTCAGGTCCTGTGTTTGCCAGCAGGCACTGTGCCGCTGAGCTCCATACCTGCTGAGCTACGACCTCTCTCCATTTGAAACAGATCTCTCCCCCTACTTCCTTTATCTTTTTTCTCTTTATTTATAATTTGTGCTTCTCATATAAGAAAACATATGACAGTTAAATTTGTGTGTCTGACTTATTTCACTTAGCATTATGGTCTCCAGGTGCACGTGTTATGACCTCACTTGTTTACATATGTGAACGAGGAGAAGGGCAGGTATCATCTCTGAAAGTCAAGAGTGAGGCACAGAGAAATTACTGCCTCATCTCATGCACGGAGTCCATGATGAACACAAGAAGTACCTGGAGTACCTTAAGTACCTCAAGTACCTTCACTTTGGGCCTGGTGCATTATGATTTCTGCTATCACTTAACTTGTAATGAACAAGAAATATCTTTATAAAAAAGTTCCCTTAGTTCCTCGGCGGTAGCTGAAAACGGCCCTCCACATGATCACGTCCAGCTATGACATAAGAGCGATCCAGTGGTTTGAGAACTTCCTAGTCTAGCCTCACCATAAGCTTCTTTTCCCACAACTTGTATCCTTTCTGGTATTAAATTTCCACTGTTTATTACTATTAGAGAGTGGCCGATTGCTAAGTGACTAAGTGGGGGCCATTTCAATAATCTCTTTCTGGGGCAACAACTCTGTCGTTACACCATACTGTGCCTGATCCCAGAACAGCAAATCTACCAGTTTGGCCAACCAACAAGCCCACGCAAAGAAATAAGAGCTACTAACTGAACCCAAAGAAAAAATATATATATACAGATATATACATGCATACATGCATATATACGTCTCTATATACATATATATTTATATATATATAAAGTGTATATATATATATATTTTTTTTTTTTTTTGAGACACCGTCTTGCTCTGTAGTTCAGGCTAGCCTTGCCTTCCCTATGTAGTCCAGGCTGGCTTCAAACTCACGTCAATCCTCCTGCCTCAGCCTCCCGAGCGCCGGGATTACAGACGTGAGCCACCACCCCTGACTCCAAAGAACCTCTTCCCAGGGAATTTGAGTTTGAGAAGTGCATAGAGTAGTGGGTAGAGAGGATTAGAGTTGAAGGAGCCCAAGGACAGACAACAGTGGGAGTGGTGAGTGTGTGAAACTGAAGACGTGTGAGGTAAACAGCAAAACAGAGGAGCACTTGGCAGCAAGTGAAGTGGCAGAAGCTGAATTATTTGCACATAAATGTCGTATCTGGGATTCGCTTCAAATCACTTCCCCCCAGTCCGGGGTTGGGTGAGGAGTTTAAAGGGGTGCACGTAGAACATGGCTTGTCACCGAGTTTAAAAGTGCCAGACATACAACAGTTGATAGCTTCACAAGTAACTAGTAAATACATGGGTATTCATTATAGTCTATCTTTGTATGTAGTTGATATTTTTTCATGACAAAGAGTTAAAACATATTTATCTACACATAAAGAGTATTCATGCTACTAAATCGCAGTGGATTTTTGGATGAACTACTCATGCAGGGTAATGATCTGCTGGCACTGTCCCAAAATGCTCAACAATTTTGAATAAAAAAAATCCTGCATTTTCATTTTACATTGGCCAGCAAATGACTTCATGGGTTCTAATCTTACGAGCTAACTGACATGAAAAATATATTCCTGTGAGTAGCTAGAGAGACATGGAGACCTGAAGAGACATACATTAGCTGACAATGCAGCTTTGTGGAGTAAAGTAGAAGTGAGAAGAGGTTTTGTGGAGATAAAAAGGAGCAAAGGGGTAGGTGGACATTTTAAACAATTATGAAATGATTCTTGGCCTTCTGCTCGGATTTGCTTTCCCTAAACTGTAACATATGGGTGCCACCTGCTGGACGAGGATATGAACTCTTTCAAAAGCTTCCAGTGCAGTCTGCAGTTTCAAAACATTCTAGAGAACGTTTTGTAAAGTTGAGCACACCACATTTTGCAGTTTGAAGTGGCAATTATTAAATGCCTCTTTAGCTCAAAATCCCAACCTAAAGCTAACACAAAGAACTTTTCCTTTCTACTGAACCAATTCCCCAATGCTGCTTGCATTTACTAAATAAAAACCTTTTAAAAAATAGTACACATCAGTCATCAAGGATTCAATACTCAAGTTGACTGAGGGATACTTAAGTCATTAAGAATTTGAGAAAATGGAAATTCTTAAAATCATTTTAATTTTGAATTAGAGTAATAGCATCACCTCTAAAACTGAATCGTCATCAGGGTTCAGAACACTTTAATTTCATGTGTGCTCATACACTGGGTAGGGTGCATCTATGTCCTCTGTGCCCAATGACTAACTTCCGGGATATTGGTAAGACAAACACAGCCTGGAGAACTGGTTGGTTCTCCAGGTGCAAGCAAGGTGATGACAGGACATGGAAAACATTAGGAGGCGTGGAGCCAATGAACAGCCATGGATAGTGTTTCTCTATCTGTATCTATCCCCACTGAGGGTTCCACTGGAATGAAAGGGCAACAAAAGGCCTCTCTGTCACGTAATCTGGATGATCCAAAATAAAAGAAGGGGCTGGAGATTTGGCTCAGTGGTTCCAGTGTTGCCTCGCAAGCACAAGGTCCTGAGTTCGATCCCTGGTGACCATATACAACAATACCAGCAGTGGTGGTTCATGCCCTCTGGCAATCAGTACCACACACCACAAAGGCCAGACTTAATGGCTCAAACCTGTCATCCCAGCACTTGGGAGGCAGAGGCAGGAGGACTCCTGAGTTCCAGGCCTGCATGGGCTATATAATGAGCGCAGGGCCAGCCTGAACTACAAGGCGAGACCCTGTATCAAAAATAAATGAATGAGCCGGGTGTGGTGGCTCAGAACTGTCATCCCAGCACTCGGGAGGCAGAGACAGGAGGATTGCTGAGTTCAAAGCTTGCCTAGGCTACATAGTGAGCTCAGAGCCAGCCTGAGCCTTTGTAAAGCTAGACCCTGTCTCAAAAAAAAAAAAAAAAAGAATGAATGAATAAAAGAGGAAATCTAAATATGTAAGGTTTGGTACTCAGCAGTGAGAACTGCTGTGAAAGTAGAGGAGTAGCAAAAATTAGGAGAGTGAGAGATTTCTCCCTGGGTCGTGAGACTGAAGGTGATATAACTGATTCTTTACAAACAGTTATAGCACATGCATTACATTCTGAGGAAATGCCTAACATCAAAGAGCGGTATTCTGGAAGGCAGAGAGAGAGACAGGAAGATTATTGAGAAGTGATATGGACACGTACCAACTCTTCAAGATGAATCATTATTATGTATCAAAGGTTATTCACCCAGTCACTATGAGGTGGGAGTGAGTTTAGTGAGGTGGGCTTTAAGACCGTTAGCCTTTTCTACTTTTCCGTATGACCAAGCGCGGTAGGAGCTGTGGCGGTTCCACTGGACACCAAACAATTTGAGCACCTCCTAGGTCATTTGACTAAGTAAAGCTGGGCCACTGATTGAATGGATGTGGGAAGGCCTAACAAGGGGGTAATTCAAGTAGGAGGGAGTAACAGTGCCTGAGGCCTTCTCTGAGCTGGCGGGAAAGGCCTCCGCCCACCCAGTGAAGGTGCTGACCCAGACCAGGACACGCCTCAGCTTCTGTACTTGAGGCGTGTGGGTGGGTGAAATCAATTTGTCAACCCTGAGTTGGAGAAAAGCCCTGCATTTAATGGGGAGGAAAGGAAGGGGGCCTCAGGAAGCACTGAGGGTGGTCAAGCAGCAAACACAACATTGAGGGTGACGGTTTTGAGGACTTTTTAGGAGGGAAAAAAGACAAGAGGCTCAAGTAGTTGGTCTGCAGCCTGTGTGAAAATCGTCATGAAAGTTAAGAATGGCACAGGCCTAGGAAGCAGGAAGGAGGGACTTTCCCTGACTCAGGAACCATCCATCTTTGGTGGGAAGAACCCGATATTCTTGGTATTCAAAAAGGTAATAGTCTGGGGTGATGCTGGAAAGGGCAAAATGTGAGCCTTGGGGATGTGGACAGGAGACTGGCTGCAAAGGCTATGGGACCTGAAAATCTCTAGTATCCCCTGCAGTGAGGTACAGCCACCCAGGATGATAAGAAGAGAAGCTGTACTCGGGAGGCAGAGACAGGAGGATTGCTGAGTTCGCGGCAGCTTGCCTGGGCACCATAGTGAGCTCAGGGCCAGCCTGAACTACAAAGCGAGACCCTGTCTCCAAAAAGAAAAAAGAAAAAAAAAAAAGAAGAAGAAGAAGAAGAAGAGAAGCTGGAGAAGGGCTTTAATGAGCAGAGCTTTAATGATTGAAGACCAGTCCTCTTTCTGCCCAGATGGCAGCATGATTGTGTAATATATAGAGTGTGTACTTAGACTTGGAGTCTGAATAGTTGTTAACTTGTAAGCCCTTAGCTATGTGAGAGCAAAGTCAGAGCAATTAGTCCAGCCTGCTGCGAGGTAGTGGGCAGGGAGGTTTTTAGTTTCTCCAATAAAATGCTAGGAGTTGACAGGGCATCTCCTGTCAGGAGAGCTCGGGGTGGGCTTGTATGGACTCCTGTCAATGAATCAGGTGTGATTAAGGACGAAGGAAGGCAGAAATGTGAGGGGAAAGGGAGGTTGCTAGGTTTATTAAGAATATGCATTCAAGTGATTCAGGATTTTTAGAAAGAGACAGTAGGTTGATAAAGTGAGAACCAACTGGGGTTGAAATCAGGGCCTGAGGCAACGGTAGCCATGGGCGTTTCCACAAAAAGGACATGGAGTTAAGTTAGAAGGGTGGAGACAGCACGTGAGAGCTGGGCTGGAGACACGAGTCCCAGGAGGTTGTGGGAGTAGCAAAGCGTGAGTGAACACGTCCAGCGAGCTTAAGGGCTTCTAGGAGCAACAGGGCTGCTGCTACAGCTGCCCACGGGCACCCGTGCTGGTGGAATCAAGCTGTTTATGTTTTCATCGTTTTGTTCCATTTTTGGGGTGCCTATGATCCAACTCGGGCAAAACCGGTTTACTAGACAGTCACGTGATCTCAGTCAGCTGAATTCCCAGATTCTGCCTGAGAACCGAAGGTGGAGTAAGTCTCTGTGTCGGTGGATAAGAGGATAAAGGGACAGAGGTTCTGATGGCTGAAGGATTAAGAGAGAGAATCCTCTTGGCAGTTGAGGGGAAGTAGAAGAAAAGAAGGCTGTGGGGCTGCTGGGGAAGCAGGGAGAGTGGGAGCTGGGAGAGTATAAAAGTGAGGTGTCTCACCTTTCTGGGGTGTCTGGCAGGCACTGTCTGAGATGAGGTCTGAGGAACAGCTTTCTTCAAAGTGGTTTCCTTGGGACAAAAGCTCAGGACGGGAACCGAAGCTCTCCTGGAAGGTTGCTCTAGCCCAGGTCTTTGGGCACCAAATTTACTAGGACACTTGGGATTGCCTCAGGAAAACGAATGGAACTGCTTTATTTTACACAGGCAACAGGCGGACTGGCTTTGAGCAAAACCAGTGTAGAATGGTGCAGAACGGCACAGACTTAGGTAGAGAGATTGTTGCAAGGTGCTTTTTAGGTACTGGTCAGAGGAGTGATTGTATCAAGGAGTCTGGGGGACAAGATGGGGCAGTCTGTGTCCTCAGACCAGGTAGTGGTGCAGATGTTTCTTGGAACTGAGGATCGGATGTGATGGCCTTTCCTGCCAGCACCAAATGGTTGTCTGCAAGTGGCTCTTCTTGAGGGTTGCAAGGTTTTCCACCTGGCCAAACTGGGGGGCGGGGGGCGGGTTTTGGCAGCCAAGGTGTCTCATGTCAGACATTACAGTCTCACTGTTTAGTTTTACTTTAATTTTCTGACAATG
This sequence comes from Thryonomys swinderianus, assembly GCA_004025085.1. NCBI lineage: Eukaryota > Metazoa > Chordata > Mammalia > Rodentia > Thryonomyidae > Thryonomys > Thryonomys swinderianus. Next base: position 66,345 of record PVIC010001892.1, read on the forward strand.
CAAGTTTTTAATAAGTAGACTGAAGGCCAGACATGCAAACCAGAACTTTCTGTATTTAACACGTCATTAGAAGAGAATAATGTCAGTGAGGATGAAGCCTAACAGGCCGGTTCAGATTGTCTGGCCCGTGTGTTCCACAGTACAGTGTGTGCACCTCTGTCACGCCATTAAAAGCTACCAAGCTTTTCTTCTGTGCTTGCTGCTTAATCTTGTCTGAGTAAGAAAGGTTAGTGTTGTATCTTCATGCTCCATGGCAACTTTCTAACAAACAGTGAACATTAATAGCTGCAGCTAGATGAACAGGCAATCAAGCATGCTGGAGAGTTCTGGCATCAACGAGCTAGCCTTCCCTACCCAATATTCTGAGTTTCCTATGCAGGGAAGTTTCGTAAAGGGCTCAGTCCTACTTGACTATACACAGAATTTTAACCTGAACCAGATCACCTTATCTATAACTGATTAAACATCATTCATGACCAGGCAATTTCCATACTTGAAAGCAGTTTATGATATGAGAACTTTGTCCACAACCAATGATTCTAATTAATTATAACCAACTAGAGTCTGTTGGAATTTGATTTCTGTACACAGGGGAGAAAAAGGCTAGCTAGTAATAATAGGCAAAAGTTAAAAGACACAGATGGAAAAGCAGACAACAGGAACTATGAAACAAACTGTCAGACAGTAGTCATTCTGAGTACTGGCTGTTATATTACAATCATGATCCAGAAAAAAACACACCCAGCCTGAATTTAGGGTTCCAGGTAAGAACTCCTGGCATATGGTCAGAGAAGAATTCTACTCCAGTTTATACAGCTGCATCTTTTATGGACAGTGTTAGGGGAAGTTGGTGGGACAAGCTCAGGTGGGGAGAAGCACAGGGAACAGGCATGAGGCTGTGGGAGCTAGAAGGGCTGAGTATGTGTCTGTAGGAATGGCTAATGTTCTGGGATCAGGCAGCTAAAAATTAGCCATTCCAGGGCCTTGGATACCCAGGGATGAGGAGTATCAGAAAAGGAGGTCAGACCTATCCAGCAAAAACCAATAGGAGAAAAGTAGAATGAGATGGTAAGTTCTGCAATGTGAATATAATAAATCCTTATTACTGGTGTGTAAAAATATACCACTACTAAATCTCTCTTGGATTCTGGGTGACTAACAATACACATTCCATTAATTGAATATGAACTGAATATCTGCCTTGTGCCAAAAAAGATGTGATTTTTAGATGTGAACAAAACAAATCCAGTTTGGATCCATGAAACTTCAAATCTATCTTAGATTCTCTCTCTCCTGGTTCAGAGTCTCTGCTGTAACATAACCAGCTCCAAGTGGGAGTGTGATCCCATGGTTCAGGTTCCACTGTTGATAAAGCCCAGAAGCAAGTCAACGATTTTTTAAGTATATAATTAATCATTATACATTATGTGACCTTATTTCAGAACCAAAGAACATACTTCATGATTCTTACATTGGAGCTTTTCTAAAGGCTACATAGCTCATTTTATAGCAAAGATCTGTCGCCTAGCATGGGGTTTGCTAGGCCAGATGGGTAAAGAGCAGGGCTGCTTGCACTGCTGTGTGGCCCTTTTGCACTTTGCTCCCTGCCCGATGAGGGTGGGCTCCCGTATAACTTGCTGAATGAGTTAGAGCAGAGTCGTCAAGTGTAGAAGCTGCTTCCCAAAGACCTATAAGAAGCTGTGCTTCCTTTGTAGCGGTGGGAGGTAAGCAGTGAAATGAATTTTGTCCTCTGGAGGGATGTCTGTGGGGCTTTATAACATTAGACCCTTAAATTCTTATGGTTGAGATAGGCTTCTGAATCTTTGTAGGGTTGACTCACATTCTGTACAGCACAGGCCTTACCAAAGCCTCCAACATACCTGATACCTGTGCTCATCTACTCCATTAAAATGGTATTATTAATGGAATTGATAATAAATTTTTTACCAATGGTCAGCTATTATGTTATAGCAGCACAAAGCAGACAAGAGTATTGTAGACTCAGGAACAATAAACCATGAATTGGAGTGTGAGGAAACAGGATCAGGCACAGGGAGAAGTTGCACTACAGTGTGCAAGGCCTCCCACATCTCTCTGAGGCCTCTTCAGTTGGGACACGGTGTCCCTGAGCTCGTCATCAGCCAGTCCTGTATGTGGGTTGCTCCTGGCATGGTACATGTGCAGCCTCAGGCAGGACAGTTCTCTTAGATGTCCCTGCTACACTTCATATTCCTTAAGAGAAGTTGGTGTGTTCAGGTTTTGAGTTTTGCATGTTACTTATAATACTGTTGTGCAGTTACAGGAAGGCTGTGTGTAAGGACCTGGAGAGATCACTAAGGCGATACCATGGGGGATTTCTTTATACTTTAAGCTTTGCCGCATATCGCAACTCCAGTGTTGAGAAGCGACCTGTTTTTCCTGAATCTGCTGGCTGGGTCAACACTCCACAGTACCCTGGGTCTGTCATGATGCATAGCCAGATTGAGAAATTATCTCCTATGTCTTAAACTTTGGCCACAATTGTAAAGCATGTGTGCATCCTGGACTAAATTATATTAATCTGTTTAAGGGGCAAAGATTTCTTCTTCCTTAACAAGATCAATATTACTGTATTAATTTATTATATTCTATTATTTGTTATTATAATATTTATTATATTATTTATTATTATATTATTATATATTATTATTTACTATTATAGCTTTTTCTATAAATTTTATTATTTTTCTTCTTGAGAATTGACCTGTCCTTATTAAGCCACTCTTCTATCATAGTTCATAAGGGAAGGATTTTTTTCCTTTTTAGATTTTTAAATATTAATTTTACCACTAGCATTTATGTGTGTGTGTGTGTGTGTGTGTGTGTCTAAGATTAAACCCAGGGCTTCACACATACTAGGCAAGCACTCTACCACTGAGCTAAATCTCCAGTCCCGTAAGTATTAAACTATAAAATTGTTTTATCAGGTAGTGTTTAAACTATAGTTAAAATTTTCCAGTTCATCGAATGAACTAATGTGAAGAACTTTAACTTCACTGGGCTCCATCCAGTGTGCCATATTTAAAACAAGTATGATTGAGCTAGGTTTGTAGCGCAGTAGTTAAGGGCTTTCCAAGTATTCATGAGACCCTGAGTTCAATCTGCAGGCCTGTAAAAACTACAATTAATCATATTACAGAAGATTATTATAAAGATTCAAAGACACATGCAATGACTGAACCATTGGGTTGGTCTGATTATTGCTAGTTACAAAACCAAGTCTCACAATATGAAACCAAACAGAAATTCTAATTCACAGAGCCCACTTTCACTTTCAGAGACTGGATTAAGCAGGGGAGACAGGAAAGTCTAATTCTGAAGTTTTTTTTTCCCACAAGGAACTTCTATAGCCTTAGATATGGTTGGTGTATTATTGGAATACATGTTTCCAAACTAAAAGGAGAGGACAAATTGCCAAAAGATGTATGTTTTAATCTGTGCTAAAGTAATGCTTCAGGTCAGGGGTGAGCCAATCACTTTTGGGATGGAGGAAGTAGTAGCAGTAGTGATCAAAATGTACACAGAGCAAAGACATTCTCCACTGGATAATGCAACCTCAAGGCTAATTTAAGGTCCTCTCTCAGGAACTAATATACGGATCATATACCAAGATCACAGTAAACCAGTGCAGACAAAAGCAAGCCTACAGGGCACCTTTGTATAAGAACCTGTTTTGTCTCGGTTCACCTAGGTATGATGAGAACACAGAGCTCCTAGTGTTCTGTAGAATCTTTTCCAGAATACTTTTATTGTGTTTTCCTCTTCTGATTTCAAATCCAATATGAGCTAATCTCCAAAACATCAAACATAGAGAAAAATAGAAAGCTATAAACCACACATAATTTTTTCTCTAGAGACTAGCACTATTAGCAACCTAATGTGTATTTAATGACATCTTGTCTTAAAATTTAAAAAATCCTGTATAGAGAATCTTGCAATTTACTTTGCACTTATAATTTATCTTTTTTTTAACAATATATTGATTTCAAAAGAAATATTTTTCAATTATTTCTTAACATGTCTACATGGTATTCTTATATAGAAATGTCTTAATTTTTAATTAGCCCTCCAAAAGATGAATATTATCTGAAACTTGTATTATTATAACATTGTACAGATTTATTTAATGCACATCTTTCTTTACTTCTTGTTTTGTTTGTCTCTGTGTGTAGAGGCACTGGGGACTGAACCCAGGGATTTCACACTAAGCTAAGTCCACTGCCCCTCTGTTATTTTTGAGACAGAGTCTTGCTCAGTCTCCCAGCTTGGGCATGAACTTGAGATTCTCTTGCAGAGCCTCTCAAGAGTCCTGGGCTTATAAGAATGTATGTATCACAGCTGCCTTTATTTCTTTAGAAATTTCTATAAAAGAATTTTTTGGTAGAATAGCCCTAGTCGAAGTGGCTAACACACAGATGAGTGTGAGCTGTTGTACCTCTAGGTGGATGTGGGAAAATCCCAGGCTGACTACAGATGCTTTGCCGCTCCATTCCAAAGCATTTGCTCTGTTCCGGCAAGCTGTGTGTTGTGCCCGGGAACTCCCTGCAAGACTGGATTCTATCAGAGTTGCCCTGACAAACAGCTTTATAAAGAAGGATAGAACTGTAGTTTGCAAATACAAAGTAAAGTATTTGTAACAATAAAAAAAAATTCCAATAAGGAAATGGTACCTACCCATGCATGCATAGATCTGTGTACACACACACACACACACACACACACACACACACAAACACACATGCACAAGCACAAGTATACACATGTGTATAGATCATCAAAAATGAATGAATAACTGACTGAAATATCACTGTTAGAATATATCTCCCAGTATTCAGGGAAAATGACACAACACTTCCATACTTATGTTGTAAAAAGCTGATTGTAGTAAATGTTCTTTGATTCCCTTTAGATCAAATGCTCACTTCAAACATTTCTTTCCCCTCATGTGAGAGATAACAAATACCACTGGATTTCTGTTAATCTGGAAAGTTGGCAGACAATATGAGAGGGAAGGATATTTTGATTCAGAAAGAGATATAGAATAAATAAAGATCATCTTTTAAGAAAACTTCCACCATAACTGTCTTTGATCTCTAACACCTTCATCAGTGGGGAAAACATGCATAATAATTTTCTCAGGACAGCATGATTAGGGTACATGCTACAGACCAAGAAAAAGGATGTCTACACTGTGATCTCTATTGAGGAGAAGGTCAAAACTCACAGAAGAGAGCTTGATATGACTGCTCTGTCAGAAGCAGGGCATCAGTCTTTTCTGTTGTGATAGCACAGGAGTTATAGAACAGTGGTTACAGCACAGTAGAGCTAGAGACTTCTTTCACTCGGGGAGAGTCAAGACCCACAAGATGGCCTCAAAGTTATTCATAAAAGACTCTCAAGCACTATGTAGTCTCTAACAACTTCATGGTGCATAGAAGCCATAATCATTAAGAGAGATCCTAAAGGGATATCATCATAAAACGGCTCAGGAAATCGACCTCATTCTGTTTAAAATGCTTTATGGATGCCCCTTTCTCACTAATGATTTTCTCTTTGATAGAGAAACAGATGCTTTTCTAAAAGTTGTTACCCTCACTGGCTAAATTCTATCAGGCTCTTCAACAGCTAAAAGAAATTCAGCCTAAGGCAAAGGGAAATTCTGTATTTCACCACAAAGATTTAGTACTGATAAAGTCTCTTCTCTTGGCATCTCCTTCCTTAAAATCAATTTGAGGACTACACCCTGATCCTGTCCACCCCATCAGGTGTCAAAGTGGCAATTCTAGATTCCTAGCCACACCCCACCCTACTTAAGCACTGGGAACTAGAGGCTATTGCTGAGTACAAATAATCATTCAAATACTCCTCTGAGCTTAGAGATTTAAAGTTTCCTATGTAGAAAGAAAGCAGTCCTTATAATCTCTGTAAAATTAGATAAAAATCCGCCAATGGCACTCATTATATATTGGTCCTGTGAAGACACTTTGTTACCCTGGCCACTCCCTACAGGATAGAAAGATGCATGCTGAGATTTGTGAGGTTACAAGGCGAGAGTGTCAAAAATATTGAAAAACCTACAAACTTGCCCCGTCTACAACACTGAAGGTCTAGGAATATGTTTCACTAATATGATTATTTAGTTTCTTTGTCCCTTCCCTAGGATTAGAAGACGTCTTCCAATATATCAAGGCCTTGACAAACTATATTTAGTGGGCCTTAAATAACACTGACTTGTCTCTCTCTCCTAAATGAAAGAAGAAAAATCAGTAAGTGAAGCTTTTCTCCAAAATCAGATGGCTCTAAACATCCCAATCGCAACATAAGAGGGTACTTGGGCAATTATAAAAGGTAAATGTTATGCATATATTCTTGATCCTTCTGATAATATCTCAATGGCTGCTTAAGATATTAAATGACAGGTTAATGCCATATCAGATTCTAAAATTCCCTAGACTTCCTGCTTATCCTCTTTGTGGGAGGCTGTTACTGGATATTTCTGGCAGAAACATTTATTGGTTATTCAGTATTAGTGTGGTTCATACTATTTGGCTCACATTAACTTGGATTTTGGCTTTGTCTCCTCCATATGTAAAGCTGTACACTACCCAAGAGAAGAATGTCTAGCATCTATTGAGGGTTCTCTAGAGAGTATCTCTGATTGGTGATCACAATTATGACCACTTTTAGCTAAAAATAGCCAGTATTGTCATTGCCCATTACCCCCTCATGACAGGGGTATTTCTTTGGGGGGGAATATGATAAACAGCGGAGTTAGGTAAAAATATTATAGGTAGTCAAACAAGATTAGGCCCTAGAGGGTGATATTGGACTCATTTCCTTTACTGTGGCACAAAAACATAGGATAAAATGTTATCATATAAACTCCTTTCAAATGTACAGCTTAATAATTATAAATATATTCATAATTCTGGGAAACAAGTCACTAGAACTTTTCTAACTTACAACATTGTATTTCTACATCCATTGAACAACTCCCCTTTTACATTCTCCCAGCCTCTGGTAATCAATTTTCTACTTTCTGTTTTTATTGACTACTTTAGAAACTTCATATAAATGGAATAAAGCATTGTTTTGGCTTTGTCTCCTCCATATTGTTTTGTTACTGGTTTATTAACTTAATGTCTTGTTTTTCCCTGTTGTAGCATGTGACAGGATTAACTTCCTTGTAAAAGTAACATCCTATGGCTTATGTTAATGGGTGTGTAAAATTTCCACACCCATTCAACTGTCAGAAGAGAGGACTGCTTCCATTTCAATTATTGTGAAATAGTTCTGCTGTAAAACAGGGTATGAAAATGTAATTTTAGTGATGCTATTAGAATATTAGGGTGCTGGCTTCCCAGAGTTAGGTGATTTACCTTCACTTCTACTTTTTTTGGAGGGGGTGAGGTTCAGAAAGACCGATAAACATTTGTCTGGTCTTGAGCTTTACTTGTTGGAAGGTACTATTAATTCAATCTCTTATCAGCCTACTGAGATTTTTCTATTTTATCTAGGTCATCTAGCTTGTTGGTTTATAATTATTCATATTTTTCTCATAATCCTTTTTTCATTTCTGGGAGATGAACAGTAATATATCTACTTCTATTCCTGATTTTAGATAGTTGTGTTCTCACTTTCTGTCAAGCTAGCTAAAGGTTTGTCCATTTGTTGATTTTTTTTCAAAGAATCAACTGGTTTTATTGATTTCCTTTTCTTAGCACTATGTCATTTACATTGGTTCAAACCTTTACTTTATCCTCATAGATCTGAATTTAGTTTTCTTTTCTATTTTGTCAAAATTAGTTACGTAATTTACCTGACACTTTTTTAAAAAATGTTCAGTTTTAGCTATAGATTTCCCTGTGAGTACTGTCTTCACTGTGAAATTTTTCTATATTTTGTTTTTCATATTTCTATATTTCATTTTCATCTAAGTATTCTCTTAATTTTCTTTAGGATTAGCTCTGTGACCTGCTGGTTGCTAAGAGCATATTAGATTTCCAAGTATTTGTTTTCCTTGTGGGATTTCTATTTCATTTGGCCATGGTGAGAGAAGATACTTTGTATGATTTCAGTATCTTTAACCTGCCTCTAGCCTAATATTTATCTTGGAGAACATTCCATGTACATTTAAAAACATGTATCCTACAACTTTTAGGTAGAAATTTTCATAGATGTTTTAGGCCCCAGTGGTTTATAGTATCATTCAAATCTTTCTATTTTCTTACTGATTTTCTGTCTAAACATTCTCTATTAGAAAGGGAACACTGAAGTTTTAATTTTTTGTTTAAGTGTCTTAATTCACTCTTTATTTCTGCTACTTCACACAGTTTGATGCACCATTTGCTTGGCAATTGGAAAACTCTGACTGTTTTCCTGAGTTCTGACAAAAGTATTTCAGATGGTGTTTGCTTTTTTTCCATTTTCCTTGGAAACATGGGAACATGGGAGTTGCTATTTTCAAAAAGGGGCCACCTAACATGACTTTTGAACAGTTCTCTCCACAGCAGTAAACAAACACAAAACAGGGCATGTTAATGGATATGAACACAAAAACTGAGGTCCTTGATGCAGTACACATATACCACATTCCCTACATCTACCTCTTCTATTTCATGTTTGTCCTTGAGTAATACCTGAGGAATTACAGATCCCCAAGAAATGTGGTTTGAAAGCATCGTTCCTGTCTGTGAACTGTCAGAGAGCTCGGATTATCTCTTCCTTATTTTCTAACTTGTTTTTAAACTTTCTTATAACTTCACCTAATGTAACTTCATTGAGAAAATTTAGTAAACGTAGCTATGCACACAGAATAAAATTGTCCATGTGATCCCATTTCCCAGAGATAATTGCTGATTTTTTAGTATTTGTAAAATAAATGTAATTTTGGCCAGTATTTTCTTTACATCAATTATTACACTAGTATCCATTTATTTACAGGTTTATGTTCGGAAGCCTACTAATGTTGCAGGGTAATGTTATGAAATAAGTTATATCATGTGTTTATATAATCATTAAATCCTCAGTGATTGAATCTCCAACATAATTCAACAGAACAAATAAAAGCTTGATGGTCCAGTTGATCTGCTTCATAAGATTTGAAGGTTGTGAGTTTCAACATCCTCATCCATGCCTATTAGGTAAGTGTTGCTCAATTTAAATTTTAAAAAGGAACAGGATGGTTTCTTATGGTTGAAGTCTGTATGTGTATAAGTACATAAAAGGGGAAGATGACTGAGCTTGTTCTGCTCAGGCTTCCAACTACCCAAGTTATTCTGTACACCCACAGGGTTCAATGGCAGAGCTTGAAAACCCCATTGCACTTTCAGATGTACTCTGTCAGCACTTATAATCAGTTGGAACACTACTGACTATATCTATATATACCTCAGACAGTATTTCACACATTGCAGACATTCAAAAAAAGTATTTCACTGAAATTAAGAAAGGAATGCACAAAGGGGAAATAGATTAGCACATATACATGATTAGCAGTATACACACCAAGAGTAGTAGATCCATAGTTTTAAATTTGATACTATCATTACAATATTATGTCTTACAGAGGTAATTCAGTAAGTACATTTTGACCAGGATTTTAATAGTGGCAGCAAAATATAACTAAATAAATGGTTTTTTTTCATCTTCATGGCATTATTTTAAGGACTGCAGAGGCAGAAAAGATGGTAAAAACATAGTTTCCATACTGGATGTGTTGGCTTATGCCTATAATTCCAAAACTCAGGAGGCTGAGGCAGGAGGACCATGCTGAGTGTGAGTTCAAGATCAAGCTGAACTACATAATGAAACCCTGTCTCAAAACAAACAACCAAATGCTGGGCGTGGTGGCTCACGCCTGTAATCCCAGCACTCGGGAGGCAGAGACAGGAGGATTGCTGAGTTCGCGGCGGCTTGCCTGGGCACCATAGTGAGCTCAGGGCCAGCCTGAACTACAAAGCGAGACCCTGTCTCCAAAAAAGCAAAAAAAAAAAAAAAAAAACAACCAATGTTTATCTTCAATAGCCTTTGTATACACAAACAACAGACTCACTGAGAGAAAAATCAGGGAATCAATTCTGTTCACAACAATATCCAAAGAAATGGAATATCTAGGCATCAATCTAACAAAAGAGGTGAAAGACCTCTAGTCTGAAAAGTACACCATTCTGAAAAAGGAGATTGAAGACAATTATCAGAAAATGGAAAGACATCCCTTGTTCCTGGGTAGGAAGAACTAGTATCGTCAAAATGGTTACACTCCCACAACTATTACATAGATACAGTGCAATCCCCACTCAAATCCCAACAGCATATTTCACAGAGCTAGAGAAATTAATCCAAAAATTCATCTGGAACCACAAGAAACCTAGAATGGCATAAGCAATTCTATACTACAAAGCCACTGTGATAAAAACAGCATGGTACTGGCAAAGTAACAGACCCAAGGATCAGTGGAACAGATTAGAAATCCAGAAACAACTTTAGATGTACTGAGCCACCTCATCTTCAACAAAGGAGCCAAATATCCTCAATAAAGGAAAGATAGCCTCTTTAACAAATGGTGCTGGAAAAACTGGGTGTCAACATGCCAAAGATCTATCTAAAGCTAGAACTCCCTCTTTCACCATGCACCAAACTCAAATCAAAGAGGAGTAGAGACCTAAATATTAAAACAGAAACACTAAACCTTCTGCAAAACAGGTTAGGTTGAACTCATGTAGACACTGGCATTGGAAAGACCTTATGAACAAAACCTCTGCAGCATAAGAATTAGAAGAAGGAATCAACAACTGGAATCTCATCTTATTAAAAAGCCTCTGTACAGCAAGAGAAACCACCAGCAGAGTGAAAAGACAACTGAAAATATGGGAACAAATCTTTGCCAGCTGTTTCTCAAAGGACTACTATCTAGAGTATGTAAAGAGATTTAAGAAAATCAGCCCCCCTCCAAATTTAAAGACCCAATTCAAAAATGAGCATGTGAAATAAACTGACATTTTTCAGAGGAAGAAGTAACAGCAGGTAAGGAACACATGAAGAAATATTCAGCATCACTGGTCATTTGAGAGATGCAGATGAAAACAACACTGAGATTCCACCTCACTCTACAAAGAATGGGTGCTATGTCAAAATTAACCAACAACAAATGCTGGCAAGGCTGTGGAGAGAAAAGAATCTTTCTCCACTATTGGTAGGAATGTAGATTGGTGCAACCACTATGGAGATCAGTGTGGAGATTCCTTAAAAAAACTAGCATACAAGGTCTCATTTAACTCTGCTATTCCCCTGCTGTGTATATACAGGAAAGAATTTATAGCACCCATATTTGCACCCATATTTATAGCAGCTCAGTTTGTGATAGTTAAATCTTGGGAATAACCCAAATGCCCATCAACTGGAGACTGATGTATTTTTAATAAAATGGAGTATTACTTTGCCATAAAGAATGATAAATTTGAGTCATTTATACTCAAATGGATGTACTTTGAGGACATACTCCTAAGTGAAATAAACAGGTCAGAGATGTAGAAATGCTGTACCTTTTCTCTAGTATGAGAAACTGCAAATGTAAGTAAACACTAAAATGTGTGACAGATATTGGGAAACAAAATATTCAAAGGGAAAAGGGGGTAGAGGTAAGTAACAAAGGGAAAGAAAAAACATAGTGGCAAAAAAAATAAGGATGCGAAGCTTATGTATATAAGGGGTGGAGGTAGTTGTAGCGTGGGCAGAGTGGGAAAAAATGAGAATTAAATTGCATCATATACTGGTACAAATTCTCAATGTTGAGTGTGATCATGATATGTATATTAAATGTACAAATTAAAATACTTTGATATTAAAAACAAACAAGCCAGTTTCTTCAAAGAAAACTTAATACTGACAACTGACATGTATTGCTACAAATGTGCCAGATAAAGTGTTAAGAAAATTCCAGTGTTTTCTGAATTGAAGGTACAGAAAATTGGAAAGACAATCACTCTAATACATAGGTGGCTTTTATGAAATGCACACAGGATAACAGGTGCTAAAAGAAAGCCAAAAGCTGTGGAAACAAGTTATTTCACTGCCTTGATTTTAAGAAATTAGCTTTTTTTCCAAGAAAAAAGCATGACATATCAAGTACCTAGAGATAGTATTAAATGTGAAGTTCTTGCAACTGGTATTTTAGAAATACTAACATCAAAAAAAAATTAGTATCTGAGAAATCAATGTAAATTGAGTGAAGGCAACTATGAAGATGGCCCTTGAGCTAAATGCAAAGGATGGGTAAGATTTAGATGGGCAGGAAAAAAAAAATCACAATAATCAGAATAGCACGCACTAAGCACAGAAATCAAGAGAAGGACAGTGGAAGCAGGAAGAAAGTAACCTAGGTTGAGTAAAGTGTTCTGTGGGCAGCAGGTTGACTAAGAGGGTGGAACTGGATTAATAGAGATAGGAGTTCCCAAAAGCCACAATGAAGATATGAGAGAAGCTACAATTTAATTATGACAGTACAGACACTCCTCAATTAATTAATGAGAGTTCTGCTCCAGCTTCCGTGACTATTGTCATTAAGGAATTACACAGAGTATGTGTAACAAAGAAATGCTCAAAGGAAACTCTAACTTGATGACTGGTTTTATTTGCATACTATATACTATACTTTGCAAACTATATTTGCCTACTTCCATGCAGTACTGTATAACAACATAAAACTGCGCTACTGTGGTATACAGTACAATCAGCAAAAATCACAGTACTGTGTAAACAGTGTCATATGCAAAAAAAAAAAAGACATTCAGGTCCTATTAAGATGTACTGAATTGTACAATTAAAAAAAAAGAAAAGATGAAGAAAAGAAGGGTCTGACAGGTAGGTCATAAACCCAAACAGTCATTACCCAGGTGGGTCGTGAAATAGGGAATATCTGTACAAGTTTCAAAGAAAACTATCAGGGGATGCAATCTAATTATGAGTAGAACAAAAAATGGATAAAAAGATAATTAAATAAGTACAGCAATCAGGACTTACGGTTTGGATAGGTTCCAAGTTTCAAAAGATAAAGTTGGGAAAAACATTATCTAGGAGAGACAGATGAAAATTACTATAAATTTCTCTACAATTGAAAAGATGACTATAAAATTAGCTTAATGCATAGGATGATCATAGTGCTTTGTTTTTGTGGCACTGGGATCAAAGCCAAGGGTGCTCTACCACTGAGCCATACCTCAAACCATTTTATTTTTCATTTTGGGTTAAAGTGCCCAGGCTGGACTCTAAACTCACCATCCTCCTGCCACTGGCCCCTGAGATGCGGGATCACACGCCATTCCTTTCTGCACTGCTGCCTCCATTTCCCAATCAAGATCCTTCAAAACATCTCTGTATTTTACAGCTACAATTAGGGACTACAAACTCAAAATATTTCATGGAGCAGGCAGCAAACCTAGTGATAAGAAAATAATACATGGTCAAAACAGTGTTAAAGTAGGAAAAGGTATTCTAATTAAGATTTAAAAAAAAAATCGATGGGCAGACAGAACGTATTACTTAACCAAACTAGCGGCAGACCGTCTTGAGACTTCTGGATCTTCTTAAGAGGCAGATTCTTTTCACACCCTGTCATGTCTCCTATCACTTACAGTGCACAAGCCTGGAAACGTCAACCTCATTTCCCATGTTCCTCGCTACCCTCGGGTGGCGGAGGCCCGGGGGGCGCGTGACGTGCCGAGGCCCGCCGTGTTTCCCCTCCCGTAGTCCTCCCTCCCCGCCATAGCTTCCACGCCTTCTCAGCCTGTCCGAATCCTAGGCGAGGCCCAGGCGAGAGGCCACCCCTCCCCCCTTCAACCCGCGGGACTCGCGCTTCCGCTCTGGGACGGAAGTGCGCAGCGGCGCTTCCCATTGGGGCGGAGGCCGCGGGCTGCGGGTGGCTACTGCGCGCTGGGTGGGGCGCGCCACGCCCGGTGCGTCGCTCGCGCGTTTCCTCCGCAGTCCGCAGTCGCCCGACGTGCAGCGCTGTTGGCGTGGGATCGAGGATTGAGGCGCTCGCGGCTCCTGTGGACCTGCGTGGCGGCGGCGGCGGCGAGAAAGAGAGATGGAGGCGGCGGCGGGCGCCCCGGGTCCCCGGGAGCGGCGCCCCGAGCGGCCGGAGCAGAACCACGTGCAGCCGCAGGCCGGGACCAACCCCCGGCTGCCCAAGCACTCCTACTGGCTGGACGTGTGGCTCTTCGTGCTCTTCGACCTGGTGCTGTTTTTCTTCGTGTACCTGATGCCCTGGTGAGTCGCCCGAGGCAGGCTGCGGGGCGGGGCGCGGCACTGGGCGGGCCGTCCCGGAGCTCCGTGGCCCGGTCACGCGGGCGGTCAGGTGCGCGGGAGAGCTGCGCGCGCCGGCCCGTCTCCCCGGCGGTGTGGACGCCGGCCTCATCCTCTGCCGCCGGGTGTGCGGTGAACCCGGCGGGTCTGGGTTCCCGCAGCGCCAGGGAGGAGGAGCTGGAGACCTCGTCTCCTGGCAGCGTTGTTTTCCCATCTGCTGCCTGGTGACCAGGGCTTACGGGTGTGCTGTATAACTAGCCCTGAGCAGGACATCACTTTAAATCCAGATCTGAACTGAAACTCGTAGCGAATGCGTTTGCCTTTCCGTGTCCATTTTTGTACACCTCAACTGCTCACCCTCGTGGAAACCCGGGGCTCGTCCACTCACCCCTTTACTTGCCCACACACAGCCCCAGAACCCCACCTGATGAATTATGAAGTGTTACACTGGCTCTTGTGAGGTTCACGCCTGTTTTTATTGCCACTCTGGAGAGAGATAAAGAGTTTAGAAAACAGGGGAGGAAACAGCAGAACAGGAAGAGACACAGGATTGAAATGATAATAAGGGCAAGTTTAAGAGAGACCAAGAGAGAAGCTAGAAGATGAAAGATGGAAAGACCACTGGAAAAAAAGCACTTTAGCCTGTTTTGATATTAAATAGCTCTCTTGGACTTGGAGTTGATATCCACGCACTAGAAATTAATTCCTCTCAAAATTCATTCTACTGAGGTTTTACTTTTTTTTTTTTTTTGAGACAGGGTCTCGCTTTGTAGTTCAGACTGGCCCTGAGCTCACTATGGTGCCCAGGCAAGCCGCCGCGAACTCAGCAATCCTCCTGCCTCTGCCTCCCGAGTGCTGGGATGATAGGCGTGAGCCACCACGCCCGGCATTGTGGTATGCGGTGTTGACTGCTGGTGGGCGTGAGTTTCCACGCCCAGCATTGTATGTGGTTACCGGGGATCAAACTCAGGACCTTGCTCTTGCGAGGCAGGCGCCGGAACCCCTTAGCTAACCCTCCGGTCCTGAGGGTTTACTTTTAATTTTCACTTCTTAATAGGTAACCGTTGTCTGTTCCCCTCAAAACTGTCCTGCACTTTGTCACAGCTTTGAGTATCTTACAATTTGCATTTCTTGATGGTGGGGCAGATCAGGAGATTGAACGGGAGAATGATGAAAGGGAAACGTATTTCTATAAAATCCTCTTCCAAGGCCTTTGTAAAAGGAAATTTCAACATCCCCCAACCCAGTTTTGATAAGGACAGATTCCTAAGTACAGTTTTTTTTGGTTGTTTTTTCTTTTTTGGTGGTACCAGGGATCAAACTCAGGCCCTTGTGTCTCCAGGGTAGGTGCAGTACCACTGAGCTAACTCCCTGGCCTCAGTTATTTTTAATGTCCTTTAAGTTAGAAAATGGAAGACTTGGAAAAAATGGTCTAGGCTTTTCTTTATTTCCTTAAAAGTTATTTAGTAACAAGAAAGTCAAGCAAGAGTTTCAGAGGCTGGCATAAAGTGTTAAAATAGGGAGGTAAAAGGAAAGGAAATTTTCTGACAAGTACTTGTTTCTTACAGACTGGTTTGGTGATATCCCAGGAAGTTGGCTTCTGGAGTGAATTCTGGTGACAACTACAGATTTTTTAAATAAAGATGATATGATTGTTACAGCAGAATTCAAGATTCTAAGGGACTGTCCTCACTTTAAACCTATGAACTCATTGGAAAACAATTAAATGAGTAATAATCCCATTGATACATAGTTAAGTTCTTAGGACTCTACTGGTTTATGTATAAAGTTTTCAGCTATCTAATGGCTTTAAAAAGACTATAAAAGTAATAAATATAGTGATGTCTTTAATATTTTAAGGCTTGCTTAGTTTTTAATTTCATACAAATAATGTATATAATGTGCAATTCAAAAGCAGTTTTTCAGAAGGAAGGGATTTTGAGAGAAGGAATGTTTTTAGATTGAACAGACTACAAATAACAAAAGCTGTACAGAAAATGGAATGGGCCCACAGTGTTTAGGCTCTTTTTTAGATTGAGACTGTTAAGAAAAGATATGTTGTAGTTCAAAGCTTGACACACAGACTTAGAGAAAAGGGATATCAGAATGTATGCTACCCCTTAATTCCTTTTACACTCTTGAGCTTCCTAAAATAAGACTGTTTTCAAAACTATTTTTATTACTATTGTATTAAGTAAGCTTGTAGCCAGACATATTTTTATAATGCCTATTATTTTGTTAAATATTTGAGCAATGTAAGTTGTGATATTTATTCATTCAACAGATACTGTTGCCCAAGTATTTTAGACACAGAAGGGAACAAAAATTCTCAATGGAGCCCATTTTCTCATTTGTTCTTTTTAAAATCATGTTATTTAACAAGAATTTACATTCCACCCCCACAGTGAATGTAATCATTATGTGCTGAAAACATGTACTCATTTTTTTAAAGAAGTATTAGGAAAAAAAATTTACATTCCACGGGTAATCAGCTGGCATTTTAATGGAAAAACCACACTTAAAGCAGCTATTATAGAATCACTTAAGTCCTTATAGCTCTAAAAGCTTTATATATTAGAAATTGACTCCTCTTTGAAACCAGTGCTACTTGATGTACTTTAAATGTCTGAAATACTTAGGGGTTGATCTGGTACTTTATACCCTCATGGTTCAGAACGGCTCTTGCTACTAGAATCAAGTCTGGAATTTTGGAGGATTTTGATTGGCCTAATGGCCAAAAAGTTAATTTTATCTTCAGGATACTATTCTGCCTGAGAAGAAACTTTCTTGGAAAGTGTGATTGAAGCATCTGGGATTTCATTGAGTTTACTAAATGATTATATGACCTGTTTTTTGTGTGTGTTACTTACTAATTATGTTGCCTAATAAATGCTTACTTACATAGCTGGGTTTGGTTTCATTGTATAAAATTATTTGGTGACGAGGTTCATATGATTGATAGTTTTCACATACCTTACCGTTAGGTCACAAAGACATCCCATCCTTGTGCATATTACGAGGGTCTGAAGCAACAAAAAGGTAGAGGAAAGACAGATTTTCCTGAGTGAGCAGGGACATGTGTCTTGTCTGGTCCTCAGGCCTTCAGAGGAGCTACACTGCCGACTTCTCAGCATGTCTAGCTTGTAGTCGGAGCTCATGGGACATGTGAACCTCAGTAATCCCACAAGCCAGTCCTTCACAGTACCACTGTATGTGGCTAAATATGTACTAATACGGTGAGAGCCTGAGGCTGGAGACTCCCACATTAAGCTACGTATCCGCTGAACTGCCTTTTGTGAACTGCTTACAGTGCCTACGTTTTAACAAACACCTAAGTAGGACACCAAGAAAACTTGCAGGATTCCTACAACAAAAACAGACATCAAGATAAACAGTACCATTTTAATCTGTAAAAATCTTTATCAGTTGCACATACTTGATTTCAAATAAGTAAAATGACTTTTAATAGTCCCCTTTGAAATGAAATGGCTTATTAAAAATTGAAAGTTGTTGGGCCGGAGGGTTAGCTCAGTGGTTCCGGCGCCTGCCTCGCAAGTGTAAGGACCTGAGTTCGATCCCCGGTTACCACATATAATGCTGGGCGTGGTGGCTCACGCCTGTAATCCCAGCACTCGGGAGGCAGAGACGGGAGGATTGCTGAGTTCGCAGCGGCTTGCCTGGGCACCATAGTGAGCTCAGGGCCAGCCTGA
>PVIC010001893.1:0-22207 GCA_004025085.1 Thryonomys swinderianus
CTGCCTCTGCCTCTCGAGTGCTGGGATTACAGGCATGACCCACCATACCTGGCATCATGGTGTGTAGTACTGATTGCTGGTGGGCGTGAGTCACCACACCTGGTATTGTTGTATGTGGTTACCAGGGATCAAACCAGAGACCTTCCATTTGCTAGGCAGGCGCCAGAACCACTGGGCTAAATCTCCAGCCCTGTAGCTTTATTTTTATATATATATATATAATTTTTTTTTTTTTTTTGAGACAGGGTCTCGATTTGTAGTTCAGGCTGGCCCTCAGCTCACTATGTATCCCAGGCAAGCCTGGAACTCAGCAATCCTGCCTCTGCCTCCCAAGTGCTGGGATTACAGGCGTGAGCCACCACATCTGGCATTGTATGTGGTTACCGGGATTGAACTCAGGACCTTGCGCTTGCAAGGCAAGCGCTGGAACCACTGAGCCAAATCTCTGGCTCTGTAGCTTTATATTTTAAGAAAAGGTCTCACTAAGTCACTGAGATGCCCAGGCAGGGTTCAAACTTGAGATCCTCCTACCTCAGCTTCCCAGAATGCTGGGATTATAGCCCTACATCAGGTCAAGTTTATAAATTTACTTTGTACTGAAACTGCATGCTGTAGATACAAAGATACTTTGGCATCCCCTTAAAGATGAATTAGGACATTTCTCTATCATATTTAGCACTATCATAGGTAAGAATATAAATTATATCTTTAATGTTATCTATTATTATGCATCACGTATTCATGTCTCAGTAATTGTAAAGTTTTTCCAGTTCCAGGATAAAATAAAACAGTGTGCTGCCTCCTGGGTTGGCACTTCCTGGCTTCCCCACCAGGTCTCTGCTCTCTTTTCTTTATACTTTTCTTAATCACTTGTCAGGGCTCATGTCCATTATTTTCCTTCACTTGGACGTAGGCTCTTTGAGACTATTGTGTCTGTTTATCTTTGTGTCTTCAGCATCTGGTGCTGAGGGGAATATTTATTGATTAACACATTCATGACATGACTGAAATTAGTATGTCTCACATCCTGGTACCTCTGACAAACATGTTACATTCCTGCCAGCTTGAACCACCAGGGGTGCGTGCAGCCCTGCTGAGTGTGCAGCTGCCCCGTGGACAGTCACACTGCCCTGGTGGTTCAGGTTGACAGGGATGAGCAGATGAGTGGCACCTGCCAGTGTTCTGTCTCTCCTCTTAGCTCCCCCATTAGTTTGGCACTGCCAACATACGTATTGTTCCTGCAAACCATCTGGGAAGATCCTTACCTATTCTCTTCTCATGGATCCCAGCCTCTTAGCCAGGGTAAGATCTACCCAGGCATCTGTTTGAGTCTTCCTTTTGGTTTCCAGCCTAGCATGGGTATCCTGTCCCATGGGAAATAGTTTTGGCCTCCTGCATGGGATGGGTGTCACCTAGTGGTTTGGAGGTGGCTGTCCGGTCCTTCCTGGCCATGAGGCAAGAGAAGCAAACCTTCCTGAGTGTTTATTGGGTCCTGAGTGTTTATGGAGCAAAGTGTACACATCAGGAACAGTAAAAGATGGGGGTCAGACTGAGATATTTGGAAGAGCTTCAATGCCAGGCTAAAGGCTGTAGAATTTTCTAGAGGACCGACAGCTGTTAGAGGCGGAGAAGAACAGGCAGGGCTCGTCTTGGGTTACCCAGCAGTAAGGCCATAGCCTTTGTCTTGGATCCTGACGTCGGAAGCACGTGCAGCAGGGTGGTCCTGTTAGTTTTGCCTGTGGGGCCTGCGTGCTGCCCTCATGCTCCCCATCCTCACGGGGTCCTGTGTGGCAGTCAGCCCTGTCCAGCTGCAGCCCGTCCACACCAGCTCCGCTCCTCGGCCTGGCTGTGTCAACTCTGTAAAGCGTGTGCCCACCTTTCCTCCCCACACCGAAATGACCTAGAGGGAGAACATACGCTGAGGCACCCCGGCTGCAGGCTGCCCCCTGTTCCCTGGCTGCGTCACTATCACTGGCTTCTGGTTCAGTACCTTTGCACTCTGTCTCCTGAGCTTCGAATTCCTCTGCTTCCTGGGCTTCCTTGATTCAAGCCTCTCCATGAAGACCACGTTCTCAGAAAAGACCTCTCCTGAACAGCCTCTTCATTATTTCTATTATTTCTGTTTCTATTATTATTTCTATTATTTCTATTTCCTTTCTTTGCTTTTTCTTCATGGAACATATGGTTAATGAGAGGGTGTGGGTCTTAGTTACTTTTTTCTTGTTGCTGAGACAAAATCCCGGATACCCAGAATTAAGAGAGCAAAGGTTAGTTTAGCTCACAGTTTGTAGAGGTTTCAGTCCGTAGTTGGCTGGCTCTGAGGCAGGGACATCGCAGAGGAGAAACAGTTCTGGCAGGCCAAGGCCAACAGGGTAGCAGGCAGCAAGTGACAAGAGCAGTTTCCTCCGCCCTGTGTGGTCTGTCCAGGCTGCCTGCTCTCAGGTGCTGGAGCTCTCGCTCCTATAACCGTGGCAGAGCCATCAGCAGACTGATTAGTAATCACAGACCCTGAACCGCAGCTTCACACACTCTGGACCCTCCCCCACCTCTGACCACACAAGGCTTTGGGGGCATCTAGACACAAACCTTAACAGTGTGTGAACTGTTCATGTATTTGCTTTCTTGCCCATATTTCTAGCGAGAACCTGAGAACATAATTTGGCTAGATTCCCAGTGCTGACCAGACCTGGCCCCAGGAGGCACTTGGCGTGTGTCTGTGGAGTGAATGGGTCAGGTGCCAGCTGTACGTCCCCCCAGTGTGCTCTTTCCTTGGTGCTGCCCCTTCTCCAGTTAGAGCACAAAGGGCCGAGCCCCCCACAGGGTCTCGCACACGCCGGTAGCTTCTCCTTACTCTGAGGAGCCTGACATAGATGCGTCACCAAAGATCATCGGAAACTAACCAAAAGCTCACGCCTTCCTAATGTCCTCCCTCTCACCTGGAAGAGAAGAACATTGGCATGCTTTTCGTTTTGGAAAGGAGGTATTGCTGGTTTGTCATTTGTTTTTTCATCATCAGTAGGAAGAGACAGCTGAGGCAGGTCACCACAGGTGTGACTTAAGGAGAAGACATGGTCTGATTCTCGCACAGCCAAACTGGGGTGATTCCACAGCAACCACAAGTGTCCTTGTGTTTCTGCAGGCCATGTGGAGCGTTACGGGCAGTATCTGAGCACGGAAGCCATCGTTACACTGAAAAGAGAAATCAGAAATACAGGCGGAATCTCTTTTCCCTCCTGCTGTGTTCTTATGCAATTAAATTATTGAGATAAATTACCTGTTGTTATTTAGAACACAGTGTGAGTAGAATACCTGTTTACTAACCAGGCACATAATAGCATGCTGCCGAGGAGACTTTGCTCACCAAACACAAATGAAGGCTATTAAATACAAAGAAACTATCGAAATGTGTGGTGATGAGTGGCTCTGACAGTGTATCTCCTCTAGCGTAATTGAAATATGGCTCTCGTCGGAGGTGTTTTTAAAGTCAACAGCTAGGAGTGAGTGGCAGATTACAGACGAGCTCTCTCACTTGAGACCCCTCAGATAGTAGGCAGTTCAGTCCCCACTCTCATGTAGAGCAGCAGGCCTTCCTGAAGTTCAGGGCACAGGATGTCTACCGTAGCCGCGCCTTCCCTGAGTTGTGTGGGGGAGGCCCGGGCGCCCATGGCTCCGCACCTGCCTGCTGGCCTCCACTCCCCACATGGCAGCTCAGTTGGTCACAGCGACAAATGCTGGGCAAACTCTCCTGCTTGGTTTTGGGTTTTCTTTCTTTGAGAGGGAATGGTTCCTACCTCTGTCTACTTCCCTAAAAACTGAGTTTCTGGTCTTAAGACTCACAGAAAATTAGATCTGAGTGCTCTTCTGCACATCTCCAATTCCTGCTGAGTGTTTTTGATTCGTATCAGGAGGTATTCATCCAGCCACTTCTGGCCTGGTTCCTGTCCTCACTGTTCTGCTCACCGCAGAACACTGCACGTCTCCACTTCCCTTGTAGGTCTCTCTGCTGCTTTCTTCCCCATAGTTTTCCAAGTTCCATTGTTTTTCCCAGCTCAGACCTTGCCTTTGGTGAGGCCCGCAGTGGAGCAGCACTTACAAAAAGGTAGGGCAGGTGGGCAGAGGGGAGTCTGCGTGCAGGCTGACCTGTTCTCTGAGACTGAGGGGCAAGTCTGGAGAGCTACAGCGCCAGGCAGAGCTCCCATAGCATGCCCTGCAGCCCTCCCTGGGACACACAGGCGGCCTGGCTAAGTCCGCGAGGCTGGCCTACCTTTCAGTTCTGTGTGCCCTGAAAGAGGTTCAGGTCCTGCTAGCAGGGCTCAGCTTTGAGTGGGCAGAGGGATTCTGCAAGGGCTTTCTTGAGCTTTCTTGCTTACTCTGTAAGTACCTTTTCACAATTGCTTCTGTAATAAAAGCTAGTTACATTTGAGCCTGACCAGAAATTTGAGTCCATGTGGCAGTTTGTGGTTGGTGGTGAAGCCGCTGACCCAGTGCCAGATCTCCCTTCCCGACCTCACCAACTTCTCGGTCCCTTCTCCACTGGTGGACTGTGCTTGATTGTAAGGCATGGTTTGGACTTACCTGAGAAGCTCTTTAGCCCCCGAAACTGTGAGGGCCTGAAGGCCTGGCCTTTGCCTGCTGTGATTTCCCGGAGTCCCTGAGATTGAGAGTGACTTGACTATATGACAAGTTCATGTTTGACCTCAGAAGTGGCCTTTATGCCCCAGGCCAACACAGAAAACCTCTGAAATATTTCTTGGCCCAAACTAAGCCACAGTAGATTAGTGTCCACTTTGACTGTCTTAATCAGCTCTTGACCCACTCGCTGTGTGAGTGACATCCAAGCTGCAGGAGCCGCAGGGTTCTGGGGGCCGGGCAATGAGCTGTGCGTCTCCGTGTCCCTGTAGCGACACCCCACAAGTCAGATAAGGCCCTCAGGGAGTGACCTCAAGTGTCAACGGGGCTCTGAGGGGACAGCCAGAGGCAGAGGAGAGGAGGACCGTGAGCCGTCCAAGTCACTGTGTGTGTGGAAACATTTCCAGAGTTGGGGACAGAGAACAGGAAATTCTCTTGAGTTCATCTGAGCAAAACTCTGGGTCCATAGGCTTCCTGGTCTTTTTTGCCCTTCTACCAAGGAGGTAGACAAGCGGCAAACACTGTGCACCCACAGGGATCACTCGTCTCAGTCACTAACTGCCCTTTTGTTTGCCCACCCAGCAAAAACTCGGGCAGCTGACCTGTTGGTGAACCCCCTGGATCCTCGGAATGCAGATAAAATTAGAGTTAAAATTGCTGACCTGGGAAATGCTTGTTGGGTGGTAAGTAGAGTTTTCTTTATAAAACATGTTGTTCATGACCTGGGCCTAGTGGCACACACCTGAAATCCTCAGCACTAGGGAGGCTGAGGCAGGAGAATTGCCACAAGTTTGAGGCCAGCATGTGAGCACCATAGTGATTTCGAGGCTAGCCTGAACTGTCTCAAAACAAAAACCAAAAACCATGTTGGTCATGATTCTGTGGGAGACGTGTTTCCTTTCCTAATATCTGTATTCCTGGGTGGTAACACGCTTGTTGCTCCTTTGCAGCATAAACACTTCACGGAGGACATCCAGACGCGTCAGTATCGATCCATAGAGGTGTTGATAGGAGCAGGCTACAGCACGCCAGCAGACATTTGGAGCACAGCGTGCATGGTAAGCGTGGCAGAGAGGTTGCTCCTGTTTCGCGGCTCTTCTGTTGCCCTGGTGGGTGGGGAAGGGTTGTGGAGGTGCAGGGAGGTGCTGTGCCATGAGTCTTAGGATGAGAGGAACGAATGCTCCTCGCATGGGCCCTGCCTCCTCCAGGTTCTGTTTGGGTCTGTCTTGGTGAGTGCGGGTGCTTCTTCAGGTCCTGCGCAGCCCAGAGCCCCAAGCATCACA
The DNA here is from genome assembly GCA_004025085.1 of Thryonomys swinderianus. Lineage (NCBI taxonomy): Eukaryota > Metazoa > Chordata > Mammalia > Rodentia > Thryonomyidae > Thryonomys > Thryonomys swinderianus. The sequence continues at coordinate 5,913 of PVIC010001893.1, forward strand.
CTTGCCGTGCCATGTGGCTTCACAGAGCCGCTCTCAGCCTCTGAAGCAGGCTGTTGGGATGGGGCTTCCCTTCCCCGGGGCCCAGGACGCCGAAGGCCAGCCCGCCCCTCTCAGGAGGGTTGTCTGAGGCTAGGAGGTGGAGGCCTGCTGTGCCAGCACACACTGCGCCGACCTTACCCATCTCCTTGTGGGCACAAAGGGATTCCGGTATAGGCCAGTGAGCGGTCTCTGTTTATAAAAACAGACCTACAGAGCACTTGGGCCGCTCTTGGGCCTCACAGTCACTTCTGAGACAGCCACAGGCACTTGTGTCCTCAGACTGAGTCTTCTAGAAAGCAGAAGGCGCTCAGCGCAGCCTCGGGGCGCAGCACCTCTCCCTGAGCATCCTGAGCTCAGTGTCCAGACTCCCCCTTGCTGATGTCTCTGAGTTGAGAAGCACGAGTGGCCCTTGGTCCCTGCGCCCTCGCCCAGCTCCCCGGCTCACGGCACCTTCCTCCCCGCAGTCGGCTGTACTGTTGCTGCTGTGCTAGGGAAGTGGGGAGTGTGTGTGGCGGCAGGTGGAGTGTTGTGCATGTGCTCTTTCCTGTGTCTGCCGCCTGAACAAACCCCTCCTGTGTGCGGCTGCACCATCTTCTCCCCAGCAGAAGCCGCGCAGAGGGAATGTGAGTTTCCTGCTGTTGGGAGGTTGACAATTCTTTTGAGTACACTGTGGTTTTTTGTCCTCTAATGTGAAGTAAAAACATTGTTTTAAGCAGAGAGTGGCAGACAATATGAGGAAAAAGTAGATGTTTTGTGTCTCCAAGGTAGGATGATCTGAGGCCATAGACACGACCAAGCAGATCTGAAACACTCCAGTCCCTCATGGCTCTGAGGAAAAATGCCAGATAATAATCTTTAAGTTATTAGAAATGTCAGCTTTTCAGTGAGTTTCACAAGCCAGCTCCCTGCCTTGCAAGGTGCAGAGAGGTGGGGGTGGGGTTGGAGACTGCCGTGCGGAGGGCCTGGCTGGGGGCGCCCGGAGCAGCCTGGCTGCAGGGGGCTGTGCCCATCAGTAGGTGCAGCGGGACCAAGTGGCACTTTCCCAGGAGCTCAGAGGGCCACTCATCAGGGCTGCCCTGGTTAGAGTTTGAAAGCTCTTTGAACTCTAAAGTCTTGTGCTTCTAATTTTGGATATTAAGTTTGATGATGTAACCAGAAAAATAGGGCAGCATTGCAGATGGCAGAATAGTGGAAGAGCCGTCATGCGGTCTCAGACGAGCCCGGCTTGTTCTGCACGCCAGGCCGTGTCCACTGGCTCAGTTGCCATGGTTGTGTTACTACAGCCCGCAGAGACATCACTGTCTCTCTCCCCAGTGTGCAGGGTGCTCCCCCGGTGTTGCTCCAACTGCTTACAGGTTTCTTTCCCACCTGGTGGCTTTAAGAAAGGGGCCACCCCTCATTGCTCCTGAAGCCCACAGCTCGAGAGAGCTCGACCTTGGTTTTTTCTAAGGAACATGGCAAAGAGGGGGCTTAGCAATAGCGCATCATATGAAATTGACCTCATAATCCCCAGTTTTTTTTTTTTGAGACACGGTCTCGCTTTGTAGTTCAGGCTGGCCCTGAGCTCACTATGGTGCCCAGGCAAGCCTCGAACTCAGCAATCTTCCTGCCTCTGCCTCCCGAGTGCTGGGATCACAGGTGTGAGCCACCACACCCAGCACTGTGGTATGTGGTTACCTGGGATCAAACCAGGGACGTTGCGCTTGCCAGGCAGGTGCCAGAACCACTGAGCTAAATCTCCAGCCCTGCCTCTGTATTGATGCCAAGTTCAACTCATGTCCCTGAGATCTGGTGGGCTGAGGAGCTGCAGTTGTCACCAGGGGAGCAGGCTCCTTGACATCCTCGGGAGCACCTGCAGGTGCTCTGCTGTGTCACACCTGAGACAGGACGAGGGTCCTTTAGGGTCTAGGTTCTTGTGCTTGAGTCAGAAATGAATGAAATGAGGTGAATCTGAAAGTACCCTTGGTGACTAATACATAAGGATTGTTCCCAAGAGAAAACAGCATCATCTATCTGCCTTGCAGTCTGCCTCGTGTGCTGAGGAGGGCAGGCGCCAGGTGCAGACAGGCCTGCTAGGCTCCTCGACTGACCTCTTGTGGCCACTGGGAAGGGCTCAGGGCTGTGGTTCTGCTCCCTGTGCCAAAAGAAAATGCACATTGCTTACTCTTCATGAGAAGAGATGTAAAAGTACCCAGGAGGTTTTGAACTCTTTGAGCAGAAGAAAAAAGAAGAGACTGAGCTGTTTTAGGAGGTGCTTTGTTTGCTTAAGAGCCTCAGAAAATGTAGGTCCCCAGGGGAGGGCATGCTGGCATGGGCCATGTGTGCAGCTCAGCTGCTGTCTTTGTGTCCTAGGCATTTGAGCTCGCAACCGGAGACTATCTGTTTGAACCACATTCCGGGGAAGACTATTCCAGGGATGAAGGTGAGTATTGCTGCCCTCGGAATACCACAGTCCAGAGTTGCTGCTCGTCCTGAACTTCCACTTCCAGAGAGGGTGATGTTGATTACTGAACAGAGCCATGTTTTGGTTTTCAATTTCCAAATTCACACACTTTTCCCTTGAGTTTGAAGCTCCTCAGTGTCAGCAAACAGGCAGTGCCCGCTTGGCACAGGCAGCTCAAGAGATCCCTTGGCCCCTCTCCTCCTGGCCTTGCTCAGTGTAGACCCAGGGGCAGCAGAGGACAGGCACAGGGAGTCCTAAAGCCTCTCTGTGGACCTTCTGTCCACTGAGCTCTTGCCCAGTTTGCTGTCCTCACTGGGAGCTGAGTTGAAAACCAGGGAATTCAGGCTTGAATTCCTTTTGTAAACCTGACCATCTCCATTGCTTAAGTTGCTTGCAATGCTGGGGTGACTGGGGGAGCTGGCATCAGTCACCACTGACACTCCAGATGGTGCCTGAGGCCTGCCAGTCCCATGAGCCTCTGCATGGATATGCTGCAGACATTGTTGATTTGAATCAATATCTGATTTTTTACTAATTTTACTTTTTCCCTCTTTTTTTATCCCATCCTTCCCTTTACCCTTCCCATTCCCATATCCTTTTTTTCTCTCCTCCATAGACCACATAGCCCACATCATAGAGCTGCTAGGCAGTATCCCAAGGCACTTTGCTCTATCTGGAAAATATTCTCGGGAATTCTTCAATCGCAGAGGTAGTACCTCTTCCTTTTGAAAAGCGCCACGATGCAGACAGAAATGGAATAGTAGCTGCCTTTTGCAGTATTGATGGTTTCAAAGGCATTTCTTCTAAATTCCAAAAGCAACCCAGCAGAATTCCTGTGCTAATCCAAAAGTTGACAAGAAGGCCTGAGTTTGGCCTGAGCTGCGGCAGCCCTGTGCACTGGCCCTGCTTGGTGCCTGAGCCAGCTCCGAGTCCCGAGTCCGGCCACCTGGGACCAGCCTGTGCCTTTGCTCCTGCTCATTCAGGTTGCGCTCTGTTTCTGTCTGCGCGGGCGGTGGTAGTGTCTGCATGCAGTGTACTGATTAAACTGTCGTGTGTTTCTGTTTTGCTGGCAATGTTTCCCAATGCAGATCACATAGCATTGATCATTGAACTGCTGGGGAAAGTCCCTCGAAAATACGCTATGTTGGGGAAATATTCCAAGGAGTTTTTCACCAGAAAAGGTAACGGTATTTATGCAACACTAATTTTCAGCATAATCTCTCCCAAAGGGAGAAATTGTGCATTCATATTTGCACAGTGAAGAAAGAGCTGGAGTTATACAACTGGGGAGATCTTCTGAAGACAATTCTCAGGAAATAAACCTGAATCATCTGGTATCTGTGGGAATAAGAGTTGTGTAAGAGAACAGCCTTCCTAAAATCATTCCCTCTTCTACCTCTCTCATCTCTCTTACTCTGAGCACCAATCTGTATATTCAGATTCTTGTGAAGAAGACTTCATGTGAGTTTTTTTAAAACAGCTGGTTGGACCTTTCCATTTTCTATGTTAGACTTTGGGGCACACGGGCAGCCTCAAGACTGGGCCCGGTGTACAGAGTGCGGATTCCCTGAGCTGTGTGTGGAGTCACACCCACTCAGCCCTTCGTTTGTCACATTCACACCAACTAACCCACATTTACCCTTTGGGTCACGTCACATTGTTACACATGCTTAATGTTGTGGCCCTTTTCTTGCCCTCCTTTAGCATGACCCTGAGCAACTGTTTCTATGTCCTATGCAGTCTGTCTTAAGGTCAGGTTTCAAAAATATCCAGAAACCCCATGGAATGTTTTCCTCTTTATTTTTTTTTAAGAGCTCCTTCCAGGTGCTGTTTTCTTTTGTAATAAACTCCAGTTTAGATTTGTTTTTGTTTGCAGTATCCCTTAATAAAGAACTTTTAAAGTTGGTTAGAGTAGGACATGGAGATTGTCAAAATTTCTGTAAGTCCCAGACACTCTTATCTCCTCTGTTTTCACCAAATTTATAGAAGCGGTTGTTTTTGCTTTTTAGGTTTTTTTTTGAGATGGAATCTTGCTGAGTCACTCAGTTGCTCAGACTGTGCTTAAACTGGACATCTTCCTGCTTTAGCCTCCCAGGATGCTGGAAATACAAGTGTGTCCCCCAAATCTGGCTTTTTATCTTCCTGTAAGATAAGAAATTCTCATGGAGTAAAGTTCTTCCTCTGTACACAGATTCTCATGCACGAACCAAAGCACAGTTAGAGGCAATTGATTGGCTTTGCAGTTAAACCTCGTTCCGCGATAGAGGTGCAACACAGGGCATGTCTTGAAATCTCTAAATTTGTTCCCTTACCTGTTGGTGGGGATTATTTCAGGTTGTGGTGGTGTAAGAAAGTCTATTGTGATGTTCTGTGGCGTGTGGTACAGTAGCCATTGTTAATTGGCAAAGCAAAGTTACAAATGAAAGCAGTGTAAGAGTTGGGCATATGGTTGAGGTTAGAGCCTGGCGCAGATTCAGTCCTCTGGCACAGCCTTCCTTAGGGGCTTCCAGAAGATGTTGTTCGTAAAGGGTTCAGACCAGAAGATCTGCATTATCTTGGCTTCTGAGTTAGCTTGATTTGCAGATTGAGCCCCTTTCTCATTCCAGCCCCAAACATTGTCCCCAGGAGGAACTGCTGACTTGTCTCGGCCTGGGCCTGGGCCTGGGTCTGGGCCTGGGCCTGGGCTAAGCCTTGAAACAGGTCAGCTAGGAGCCTGGTCTCTGTGGTACCCAACCATCTGCAGAGGCTGAGAGAGAGGCCAGAGAGCCCTGGACCCAGCCCTGTTCTTTCTCAGCAGACAGGCAGGCAGGTTTGGCCTCAGGGCTTCTTCCTACACAAGCAATAAAGTCAGGGTCCTGAACCCAGGGCCTCATTCATTTACTGACTACCACTGAGTTACATCCCCAGTAATTTTAAATTTTTACTTTGAAGCCAGGTCTAGCAGCACACGCCTGCTACCCAGAGCATCCATGCCTCACTAAGTTCCCAGGCTGCCCTTGAACTTGAATTCTCCTCGTCCTCTGAAGCAGCTGGGATGACAGAAAGGCATCGCCACACCAGCTCTACTTGGCTTCCTGAAAAGCACTTCTCCCACCCTAGAGTTGTGCTCCCCCAGGGCCAGCGCGCAGCCACAACAGCACCTCTCCTCGCCTGCCGGGGGAGGGTCCCTTGTTACAGGACAGGTAGCCGAGTGGTGCTCGGTGATCCGAGTTCTGACCGTGGGTGGCTTCCTGAGATCTGCTTGCCTTGGGCCCCATGGCTGTTTCTGCTCAAGTCCTTACCATGTGTGCTTCAGGACCTGTGTGTTGTTTGCAGGGGAGCTGTCGAGGTAAAATGCATTTGGCTTTGCATCCTTCTTAGTAACAGACTAGAGATATTTTGACTTAGAGTTACTGTGGTGACCAGACTGGTTTTTCCCCTCTCCTTTGGATGTAAGGGAAAATCTACGATGAGGCCAGAAACTCCCTAAAATGATGTGGGGGTGGGGGTGGGGGGCTTCAACTTAAGTTCTTTTCTGACAACTGTGTATTTATAATGGCTGTGGTGCTCAGGAGTTTGGGGTCTTGACAGGAGTCACAACGAAAACATTATGAGCAGTGAGAACTTGTCATGAAAGTAGGTTTCCCCATGTCCCGAGGGGAGGACAGTGGCTCGAGGAAAGATAGTTTGGCACATCCCTCAGGGTCTGTTGAGCATATGCATTGCATACTGATGGTGGGAAAAGCAGTGCAGGCCAGCGCAGCCCTCACTAGGCCGGGTCTTTTGACCCTCACTAGGCCATAGTTTGTCCCATCAATAACCATTATATTGGTAAAAAATTTTTGTTGAGGATGGAAGTATCGAAGAACATGGTTTACTTTTTTAAAACCACCAGATGCGCTGGAATGTATGTGAGTGGTCATGCATAGCCGCACAGGCGTCAGGCCACAGGCTTCTTGGATGAGGGGACATCCAAAGGGCCTGTGTAGAGCAGCCCTGCCCACGGGATCCACACTTCTGAGCCGAGGTGCTCCTGTGTACCCCTCTGTGACAGAGGAGGCAGGGTTCCTCAGAGTGGGAGGAAAGACGTAGGAGGTTTTACAAAGATACTGTGATGTTTGATTACCTTCAGTATTTGAGTTGTGTGTGCTAGACTGTTTTCAGTTTATCTACACAGTTATGTAAAAAGCAGCAGATTCCTGGGCCAGAGATTTGGTTCAGTGGTTCCGGCGCCTGCCTCACAAGCACAATGGTCCTGAGTTCGATCCCAGTAACCACATACAATGCTTTGCATGGAGACTCAAGCCCACCAGCAATCAATACCACATACCACAGTGTCGGGCGTGGTGGCTCACGCCTGTCATCCCAGCACTTGGGAGGCAGAGGCAGGAGGATTGGTGAATTAGAGGCTTGCCTGGGCTACATAGTGAGCTCAGGGCCAGCCTGAACTACAAAGCGAGACCCTGTCCCCCAAAAAAAAAAGCAGCAGATTCTCTTGACACGTGTGGAGCAGACCTCTTTGGCAGGTGTGTGGTCCATATAAGCTGGACATTGTCCCCACCCTGTCTTGATTTTCTTGGCTTCAAGTTTTGATTCTCAAATCATTTCACAGCTGCATAAATGCCAGGTGTGGGCATTAGAACAGTCTGTGAGCTGTGGGGCGTCCTCAAGGGCTTTATTGCCTTTGGAAACCCTGGGAAGGAAGGATTGCCTAGGGTTTGTCTTCTCAGTGTGAGCCCAGCTCTTACAGAAATCAAAATAGCAAAGCAAAGTGTCCTGTGCTTGTTAATGAGCCTTAAGGGTTACAGTGCACACATGAACTACTTTCACCACAGCTTTATCTTGAGACCTTAATTCCAAGCTTTAAAAAGCCTTGTTGTTTCACATGTCCAAGGGCCTGAGTGGGTGGCTGAGTGGGTGGACGAATGGTGGATGGACAGATGGACAGAATTCCTTGTTCTCCATGAGTGGACCTCCTTTAGAAGATAAGCTAAGAACAATGACCAGCCTAGTTTACCACACAATGTTCAGGGTCCAGTGCTGAGCACATTTGTTCTGGCAGAGAGCAAGCCCAATAGGTAGGTACTGATTAAGTTCAAGCACAGGAACCTATATTCTGCCTTTGTTTTGAGAGGAAACCCTGCGAGCTGGGCCGGGTGACTGCATGTCCCAGTGCTTGGCCTACTGTCCGAGCAGCCCTGGTCACTGCCCCCTGGGCATGCTCTCAGCTGGCCCTGTGTGGAGAACACGTGACAGAGGCCCCTGCAACTAGAGCGGTCTGGACAGGCAGGAATACCACGGGAAAGATGATGTGACAAACCACAGGCCACACAGATGGAACTGCTTTGAACATTTTAATCATACCAACATTTAGTGCATATAAAGCAGAAAGCAGTGAATCATCACTGTGACAGGTTTCAAATAATTTCCATTATACAAAATGACTCTCCTTATCCAAAATGCTCGAGACCAAAAGGAGCTTCAAATCTCATGTTTTCGCATGTTTTTTGGAATATCTGCATACGTATAAAATATGATATCCTGGATATTGGACCCAGGTCTAAGCATGAAATTCATTTGTTTCATACACACCTTATTATGTAGGTTGAAGGTATTACTGTTCGGTTTGTTTGAGGCACTGGTGATCAAACCCAGGGCCTTACGTCTCTGGGTATCCCCACCACCACCACCACCCACCCTGTCATCTCAGTTAATTCAGTGTGCCGACATTTGGATACCAACCTTTTTTTTCTTTTGAGACAGAGTCTCACTTTGTAGTTCAGGCTGGCCCTGAGCTCACTATGTAGCCCAGGCAAGCCTCGAACTCAGCAGTCCTCCTGTCTCTGCCTCCCGAGTGCTGGGATGACAGGCGTGAGCCACCACACCTGGCCCCTGGATTCTTCTCATTGGAGGTCAGCTCTGGAGTTTCCCACTTGGGGTGTCCTGTTGGTACTCAGAGCACTGCAGATTTGGCACTAGGGTGCTCAGCTTGTCATTTTTCCTGTGTATTCCCATCATTTACTCTGATTTACTCATGATGAAATGCTTACTATGTCTGCAAGCATTGACAAAACCTGGATGTTATCTGCATCGAGCCCATTTTTGAAAGAGTAACTTCACTGAGGTAAAATTTTCAAACCTTACAGTTGACTCTTTAAAAGATGTACAGTTGGGCCAGAGATTTAGCCAGTGCCTGCCTAGCAAGTGCAAGGTCCCTGGTTTGATCTCCCGTAACCACAAATAACAATACCGGGTGTGGTGACTCACACCCATCAGCAAGCAGTACCACACACCACACACCACAATGCCCAGTGTGGTGGCTCAAGACTATAATCCCAGCAGCAGGATGATTGCTGTGAGTTCGAGGCTTGCCTGGGCTACATTGTGAGCTCAGGGCCTGAACTACAAAGCGAGACTCTGTCTCAAAAACAAAAAACAAACAACAACAAAAAAAACTGATATACAATTCAGTAGTTTTTGGTAGATCCACAGAACTGAGTAGCTGTTACTGTTATTTAGCTTTAGAACATTTTTGATGTCAAAAAGAAACCTTGTACCCACCCATTCATGGTCACTTTCCATGCTCTGCGCTCTTAACCTGCAGCAGACATTACTTGTGTTTTTATGGACTGTCTGTCCGACCCACATCAGACAAGTGGAGCCCTGCTATGTAGCTGCTGGCTTTTGTGTGCAGCTTCTTTCTTGTGCTCATTCACATGGTACAAGAGTCCATGCTCCACTCTTCACATGTGATGTGCAGTTTGTTTATCCGTTCATCCACCTGATGAACGGCTTCTCCATCTTGGCTATTGTCCATAACGCTGCTCGCATCCAGGGCAGGGTTTCATGTGGACGTGTGTTTTCATTGCTTTGGGTGCACACGGGTGACAGTGGACATGCAGTTTTCTCTGTGTGCACTCTTCCTGCTCTCATTTGTGTTGTAGACATCCCATCTAAGAAATGGATACAGTTATGAAAAATACTCACTTTTCTCTTGTCATTATCTCTTCCTGTAATTTAGTCCTGTGTTCCCTTTGGTATTAATTTCTATATGCAAGGAAATTTTAATTTTTGGTATTCTGTATGTAAGGAAGGTTTATATACATTATGAGTTCAAATATTTACCTAACGGTAATTTGTCTACCTGCATAGGAATTCAACTACATTTCTTAAGTTTTGTCTTTAACTTTATACCAGTATTTATTAGTAGGTCTTTTTTTATGTGTATAGTACTAATATTTAGCATAATTTAGTTCATCATTACCAATTTTTTTTTTTTTTTTGAGACAGGGTCTCACTTTTGTAGTTCAGGCTGGCTCTGAGCTCACTAGGTAGCCCAGGCAAGCCTCGAACTCAGCAATCCTCCTGTCTCTGCCTCCCGAGTGCTGGGATTACAGGTGTGAGCCACCATGCCCGGCCATCATTAACCAATATTGATTGAAATATAGTCCCATTATTTGCCTTTGTAGCTTTTTTACATGAATGTGAAACCTCACAGGTTTCTATGTCTGACTTGGGAATATAAGTTCACGGAGAAAACATATTTTCCTTTAGAAGTCACTTAACATTCAAGTGAAAATAATGAAAGTAATTAAAAATTACTCCAATAATCTGAGGCTGGCAAGTACAGTTGCTGTCCTAAGCTTTTACTCTCCCTCCTTGCCTCCTTCCTCTCAGTTTTCCTCACCTCCGTCCAGATTTTCTCAGCAGGTTTGCAGACCAGGGTGCCCCAGGAGCTTGTGTGCATGGGGGGGCACCACGACCGCGCTGGCAGCTTGCAGTTCCAGAGAGATTTGTGAAGCACAGTGTTCGCCAGCAAGGTGGTGGAGCAGAGAGCCGTCCCACACTGACACGCTTCCCAGCACCACTGGAAAAAGTTGAAACCCAGTTGTTTTATTTTAAATAAACACCATCACAATTAAGTATCTGATTATCACCAAATTTGTTTAAAGGAAACATAATCTTTGTATATTTTCCAAAGAAAAAATTATCAGGGTAAAAATTCTTTAACTGAGCAGGAGGTTAATTTTAGGTAGGAGCAAGTAGGAATCACAGCAGCTGTTGGCAGGCTGGGGTTTTAGCGTATCGCACATGAGGATTCAGGCATGTTCATGGGGCCCACTTTGCTAGAGGTCCCCACAGAACACCCCGGAACCCAGGTGTGCTCTCTGAGCCACTGCTCAGGGCCTTCATGTCTAGCGCTCCTGTGTCCTCCGTCCCTGTATGAGTGCTGGTTATCCTGTATGCTGCATGCTTTAGTACTTTAGGCTTTGTGTGTGGGGTTTTTTAAAATATGGGATCACTTAACCAAAAGTATGTTAGCTATTGCAGACACTATTATAGTTAACGTGTGGCTAGTTAAATGTGAAGAGTTGTATGTGGCCTGTTATTTTTACCTTTTTGTTGTGCAGTTGTTAATATGTCTGTGGTGGTAAAACTTTTATCTTTGTGGAAGGTTGCACAGTTTGTCCCCAGTGTGCATAACTTCACACCCACAGATTCAGTCAACCACAGATCTGAAACACAGCTACTAAAAATTTCATCTGTTCTCAAGATGTGCAGACATTGTTCTTGTCATTATCCCCCAAAAATACAATAAGTATTTATATAGCATTACATTATACCAGGGATTGTATGTGGTGCAGAAATAATTTAACATAGAAGGATGTGTGATGTGAGAACTTTGAACACATGTGCCTTTAGGTAAGGAGCACAGATTTGTGCTTGAATTTGTGTTGTGAGCTGGGGGATGTTCCTGGAACCAAGCACTATGTATGTATATATGGGGATGATTCCATCTCTTTTGTTTTAATTTTCTCTTGAATGCTTGGCAATAAGTATTGCTTCATTGATGTGATGGGCCCATTTTGTTCAGGTAGTTCTGGTTTTGTTTTGGTGTTGGAGACTGAACCCAGGGCTTTATGCATGCGAGGTAAGCACTGTCCCACTGAGCTCTGGCCCCAGCCTGTCTGTACTTAAAGGAACTTGGTTAAAACTGCCACCCCCAAAGAAAGGTTGTTTTGCTGCTTCCCAGTGTCTGTACTCATGAGTTCCAAGACAGAACGAGTGCTGAACTGCATCACACTTGTCCCGGCTGGTCATTGCAAGCTCGCTTGCTATGTGTTAACTGTTGCTCTGATGAGATCAGTAGGTCCTCGCACATCCATAATAGTCACGTTACAGAAAATGTGGGAAGTGAGAGAAAGAACCTTAACATGCTTTCCATTTTTTGGTTGTGTAAAAATCAGTATTGTGATTGTCTACAGAACCCAGTTTTGAGACTGTTCTTGTACTATTTGACAGTTTACCCCAATTCTTCCCATGTTGTTTAGTAGCAAATAAGAGGGATAAGGCAGATGCTGGGTTTTGTCTCTTGGCCTCTGGGCAGAGGGAGGAATGTCATGATTGCTGAAACTTTTTTCTCCCAGAGACTGCATTTCCTCCTTGGACTGGCTTTTCCCAGTTCTCCATTAGATATAGGCCTGGCCTGGAGTTAGGAACCACGTTTCACTCTGGCCCGGGCCTCACCCTGGACAGAAGTTTACTTGGCACCCAGCCCTTAATAAGAACCCTTCCCAGGGGCCACACAGGAATCCTATGCTGGGCGATGGCGGTCCTGCTGGCACACCGCAGCCAGCAAAGCCTGAGTGAGAGCAGAGCCCGGCAGCAGCCACCATGGGGACAGCCAAGGAGGATTTCTCTTCTTGCCTCTGTATTTTGTACCGTATTCTTTGGTTTTTGTTATAGTATAAAAGGATTAGTGTGCTCCAAATAGACTTACATAATGAACAGAACAGCCCAGGTCTTCCGAGGAGGAGTCAGTGCACCACACTGACTTTCCACTGATACCCGTTACGAAGACCGTGTTCACTGCCGCTGGGGCAAGAGCAGGGACCGGGCAGAGGCCAGGACTGGCGTCCCGTGCACTTTCCACACCGGAGGTGGGGAGGTGCTGTCTGGAGCCAGAGCTGCCCTGACTTACTTCACTTCCTGCTGTGAGAGGCCAGGAGAGTCCACAGATCCTTGGCTAGCTTGTTAGTCACCCTCAGAGCCGCGTCAGTCAGAGCTGCCTGTAGCCGTCTTTCTTCGGTAATGCCCTTTACACTATAGCTAGAGCATCTTGCTTGTGCGTGTGTGGGTGTGGGTGTGTGCACGGAACCAGGGATCAAACACAGGACCTTGCACTTGCCAAACAGGCAGCAGCATCACTGAGCTAAACCCCCTCTCCAGCATTTTAAAAATTATAACTGCAAGGTTTGTAGAGTATGTCCTTAGAATCTTAGATTTTACTAAGATGTGCTGTGTAGACATGAACAGTTTCTGGCTTGGACTATCCTGTACAGAAGCCACTAACTGCTTGTGGCTAGTTCAATGTAGACAAATTAAAATGTTACTTCAGTTAAACCAGCTACATTTCACTGCTAGACTGGACAGCACAGATAAAAAATACATCTGTGGCCTCAGGATGTAGCTCAGTGGTGCCACTGCATCCCTTGCAAGCACAAGGTCATAAGTTTCCCAGGTAGAGGAAAAAAATGGCATCTGTACCATCATGGAAGTTCTAATGCTGTTCAGAGGAAGATTCCCTTTTCTTTGCATAACATGGTGCATCTTAGCCCTTTCTCCAAATAAGCTTGCAAGTTGCATAAGAGCCCAAGATGAAGTGCTTGTGGCTTTCTTGGAGCTAACATTCTGGAGCTGGGTGCTATGGCGCATGTCCCTGCACCCTGGGAGGCTGAGGCAGGAGGATTGCAAGTTCAAGCTCAGCTGGGGCAACTTAATAACTTAATGAGACCCTGTGTCAAAATTTTAAAAGGCTGGGGATGTAGCTCAGTGTGAAGGTCCTGAATTCACTCTCCAGTACTGTAGACAAAAAACATTCTGGGCATTCTTTAGAAGAGATGTGAGTTACCCACAGTTAACCCTTTAAATCTACCTGGCTTCCTGTGGCGCAGACACAGATCTTTCAGGGCTTGTCGTGAAGGAGGCATTAGCCTTCCTCCAGGTTCAACCCCGGGAAATGTCAACTGAGCAGGTAGGTAACTTGGCTCGGCCGACTGGGAAGTGTGAAATTGGAGCTTCCTTGATACTGGTGTTTTTCCCCGGTAGGAGAACTGCGGCACATCACCAAGCTGAAGCCCTGGAGCCTCTTTGATGTACTTGTGGAAAAGTATGGCTGGCCGCATGAAGATGCTGCACAGTTTACAGATTTCCTCATCCCGATGTTAGAAATGGTTCCAGAGAAACGAGCCTCAGCTGGCGAATGCCTCCGGCATCCTTGGTTGAATTCTTAGCAAAGCTACAAATACACCATTCTGAGCTAAAAAGCATTTCCCAGTCATTGGACCTAAATGGTGACTCTCATTCTTTAACAGGATTACAAGTGAGCTGGCTTCATCCTCAGGCCTGTATTTTGCTTTGAGGTACTGTTGTTTGATATTTTGCTTTTCGTGCACTGTGGTCCTGGGGAAGGGTAGTCTTTTTGTCTTCAGCTAAGTAGTTAACCATTTTCTTCTGGAAACAATAACATGTCTCTAAGCATTGTTTCTTGCGTGGCATTCAAATGTCATTTTTATTTTGAATGAAAAATTATTTCCCCTTTCTGTTTTGGCAGGATTTGTAACTATTTATGAAGAAATATTTTAGCTAAGTACTATATAATTTACAATCTTAAGAAATTATCAAGGAACCAAGAAATAGCAAGGAATTGTGTGATTTTATCTTCTGGCAAAGGGACATCATTCCTGTACTATAGTGTATGTAAATGCTCCCTTGTAAATGTTAATTTCCATTAAATACGGGATGGGGACTCAAGTTTTCAGAAAAAGCTACCAAATCCTGAGCGCTCTGTAGCCTGAGTTGCATGTCACAGACTCACTGCTCTGAGGAGTGTGCAGACTTCATTCCCTCACGGCCCTTTCGCGGTGGATCTTAAATGACACGGCGCTGGTTACCAGACATCATTCCCATGTGGCACTTTAAAGGAAGAAAAGACATGCTTGTTCTAACATACGTTATAATTTAGCAGTCCCATTTGTATTTTTGCATATTTTTAAGAGTACTTTTAAAGAAAAAGTGATTTCCCTTACAAAATGTGATGGCCTGGTACCATGTGGTGTTGCCTCCTCCAAGCACTGTAAGTTAAATGCATAGATTAAATTGGACAAGAGAAACATGTTCAGTGTGTGGAATGACAATATATATATATATTTTTTTCTTTTGGAAAAGCATGATCATGTTTGTCTGAAACACGAGGTGTGGTACATGCAGTTGCAGTGCAGTGGGCAGAATCCTCCTCCCCGCTCCAAAGTGACAGTGATCACATCTGTTCCACAGGCGGCATGCTGTGCAGCTACGTGAGTTCTGCCAGCTTTCTCGTCGTCTTTCCATGAATGAGAAAATGATTTCCCTCTGTGGGTTGCACAGTTTTTGTTTATGCATTTCCTCACAATTAACTGTAGAATCCAGGACACAAACCATTAGGCAATATAATTTTAGAATGTAATATATTGAGGTATATTTAGCCTCTTTTAGAAGTCAGTGGGTTGAATGCCTTTATTTTAACTTTTACATTCATTAAGGTGCCTCATTTTTCTTGACTTTGTCCATTAACATTTATCCATATGCCTTTGCAATAACTAAATTGTGAAAACCTAACACGTGTTGTAATAATAATCTGTTTGAGGTGCTTGCAGTTGTCTTAAAAATTAAAATGCTCTGTTTTTTTGCCCCCAGACATTGCCTTGGTCATTGCCCTAAATTTCAAGAGAAAGTCTCAATGAGCATTTGCTGTATATGTAAGTGTTACTAGGAGTAAAAAAGGAATACCACCTTCTTTGTTGCAGCAAACTAAGTAGTATAGTACAAATGAATTCTTCCTGTAAGGAAATCATATATACATTTTTATTTTAAGGCACAATGGATTTAGAAAACATGCTAATTCTAGTTTTCATTGTCTAGAATTTCAGTGATCCTTTTCTATCCTTGCTGCATCAAAAATTGTGTTAATTGCATTTTGTTTGAGCATTTCAAACTTCTTTCTTAAACATTTATTCTGTGGGAACAGATGCATAATCCTCCTAAGGAAGTCGCATTGTATCTACACATTGCTCAGAGGTAGAATGTAATATTCATTTATGAGACAAGCATGCTGTGTTTCCAGTGAGGCTTAGGTTTCCTTGTCATTTCTTTGATAAGTTGGTCATAGACTATGGTTTCCTTAGGAGATGGCCTTGAAAGAAATACAGAGTATATTTATATCTCCTGTGTTTAGAATATCAGAGTACACTTGATTGAAATTTGTCTGTAGTTTTAGTTCCTGTGGAAAAGAAACGATTCATTTTTAAGTAGCATCTCTATGGTAAAATTAGTTTTTCATTGTAGAACCAGCTGCTCTAGAAAGAATATATATTAGGTGCCCTGTGGTTTTTAGCTTATATCTTTGAGGCTTGTTGATCCAGAGTGCACACAGGCTAAAGGAGCACCACTGGCTATGCTAAAATCAAGAGTCAGTTCACGAGTGTTAGGGGCCTGTCCTTCCTCTCCCTTCACGTTAAGTCTTCAGGGGCAGCTACAAGCAGTGGATCACCAGACACAGCTCATGAACAGGATAAAGGAAGGAAACTTCCTATGGGAGCAGAAAACGTGTTTTTTGTAGTTCTACTTTTTTCCCCCCTTTTAAAGCTGACATTTTGGTAGAGGACAGTACTGGAGGTTTTCCTTCATCATAGAATTTTTTTAATATTCTGCAGTTTGCACATGAGCTTCTGTTTGTATTAGTTCTGTAGCTGGCCATTTGAAACAATGAAGATGCCCAGGAGGGCAGTCCTTGTAA